>JAYRBW010068085.1:0-27735 GCA_036023295.1 Invenusta paracnida | reverse complement strand
GGGTCTTTGTTCTCGGGAACAAAGGGAGGGGGGGGGGTGAAATCGCAGTCTACCTTCCCTACTACTATCGAACAAAAATAATTTCTTCGTTTTTTATCAAATAAAGTAATATGTATATATGATATTATTTGTTTCTTAATTGTGAAACTAACAGATTATACACTTTTATATTAGTTTTAGGCATTTAAAATGAACCAATATGAGCTATAGAAACATTAAACATATTGGGGTTCAGTTATTATTTAGTTCACAAATTAATCGCAGGCCTCAAGTTAATTTCCAACATCGATCGTATTGATCATTTAAAATAACCCGAAACCTACTACAAACAAATTTACTTGGTTGCCCTGTAAATTTATGTGAATAAATGTCTAAAACTAAAACCATAATAACACATTGACCTGTTAAGTATGGATCTTCTCCATAGGTCTCTTGATTCCGTCCCCATAGTGGATGCCGCATAATATTGATCACTGGGGCAAAGCAACTTAGCCCTGTGTGGTCTGTGTAGGTTCCATGGGCGGTGTAGTTGTTATTTTTCGCTCTGACCTCCATACCCGTCGCACCGGCAACCAGAACATGGAGATTGACATCAAAACTGGCCGCCAATCCCACTGCTTGGGGAAAGGAAGTGGCAGGTCCTGCCTGTGCAGCCCCACGAAGGCACTCCGTGTTCCAAGCATAAGAGCGAATACCGAGACGGGGAATCGGTGGTGTAGGGCCACCCTCAACCCCGGCTCCCCCTTTAGTGAGTTGTAGAGTGACTTCTTCTAGTGTGAGCCTGGAAATTAGATCCTGAACACGCGCTTCCCACGAGAGGGAGACGTTCTGGAAGGGAAACTGAGTTAGACAGTTTGCAGGCAGAGTTAGAAATAGACCTACAACAATGAATTGTTGCATGGTCCTTATTACGGTGGGGATACACATGTAAAGTTATGTTATATACCCATAAAATAGATACTATTTCCTCAAAATAATATATGCTGGTTTGTATTGCAAGTAATACTGTTTATTTTACCACATTAAAATTAGAACGACGTGTATGAGATATCTAGGAATCGATATATTTATATATATGATATATATATATCTACCAGTTTTATTACTATGATGATGCACTTACTGGAGGGGTGGAAACATGACCCTTGATCTTAATTTACCTATTCGTTAAATATGTTACACTTGTGTACAATTTCACTATATTTCAAACTTGCTATTTTGCTGTTAGGTACATTTAATTTAATACATAGTAAACATATAATTTAGAATGAATGTTTCAAATTCATGAATATTGTAAGCAATATTGGTATGGAGCAGATGAAGAAACTATTGACATAAGAAGCTCGAAATTGTTATTATTCATATTTAAAAAACACACACTTGTTGTTAAGAAATTATGACATATTTTGTAATAATTTAAAAATTAGTACAATATGTACCTATGTGATGTTATGTCTTCTATTATTTTTTGAGCACATCTACTACACATTTTTTTTATTAGGTATTTTAATCCGTAATCTGAATAATTGCATCTAAACAAAAACGACAGCGTCGCAAAAATGAAAGCCAAGATACGAGCTCCTCAAAAGAAAAACATATGAAATGATATTGATGATAGGAAGTACAGTCATTAAAGAAATTCATATAAAAAGGATGCCGAGATTTAAAAAACAAAACGTTAAAATCATAATGATGATACATAGTACAGTCATCGAAGAAATTGATATGAACATGGCGCCAAGATATAATTGTTACAATATTTTCTGTTTAAAAGGCATGAATATATAGATCAATATGGAACATAGGTATATGTCTAAATAGTAAAATTCATAAAATTCATAAAAATCTATACATTTAAGCATGACTATAAGAGCTGTTAGCATCTCTCAAGCTAATTGCTGACACTCTTGTTCTTCGCTTAAGCGTCTAATAGATGTCGATCGTCTAATAGATATGATATCAATACTTCATGGCGTTAAATTTTAATTGACTTGTCGGGTTGTAGATAATTTCTGTGTTACGTAATATAATTTACATTGCTTTTATTATATGTGGTATATTGCAATTCGTACTGGAATTATAGCTACATACATATTTACTTACAATATACATACTTGGTTGTTAATATTGTATACTGTTGATATCAAATATTATATAAGAATATGAGTTATACTCAAATTTTTAGATTTAGTTTATACGCTTGAATATGGAAATTAAACATTTTATCAGAATAAAACGTAATAATATCTTTTCGTTTCGAAATTGTTTACTTTGCTTCGAAATAATTACATTTTGATTTCATCTCATATGATTTTCTATCTAACGTGTATAGTTAATTTTATTTTCACTTAAATAAATCTGGGCTTTTATTTCGTGGCATATTGATGGGCAAGACTGTTGTGCTGTATTTATTGATACAATTCAAACGATTAATCTAAAAAGATCAATTTTATGTAGAAAATGTATTTCCCGATAAAACGTCAAAATCAATCGACTTGGCTGATGGAAATAAAAATAATAATAATAAATAGACGATGTGGTAGCATTGTGAAGCCAAGAAATAGAGCGTCAGCAATTAGCTTAAGAGATGCTAACAGCTCTTGTCATTAATGCGCTAAGGAGAATATCTAGGTCTATTTTTGACCGCTAATAAATCGGCCTAGAATGCATTAAAAAGCACAATTTTGGTATCAGCGTAATCACCAAGCGATATGGAACAAAATGCACGTAATATAAAATTCTAAAGGATTAATAGATACTTTTTTAAAAGGGCTAAATCTCTATGAAAAATTAATTATTATTCTTGTTATTATCTAAGCAAAAATGACGACGTCTCAAAATAAAAGCCAAGAAACGAACTCCTAAAAAAAATTGAAATGATATTGATGATAGGAAGTACAGCCATTAAAGAAACTCATATAAAAAGGATGCCGAGATTTAAAAAACAAAATGTTAAAATTATAATGATGATACATAGTACAGCCATCGAAGAAATTGATATAAACATGGCGCAAAGATGTAATTGTTACACTACTTTCTGTTTATAAGGCATGAATATACATATCAATATGGAACATAGGTATACGTCTAAACAGTAAAATTCATAAAAATATGACAAACAATTATGAAAATATCGTAGCAAGGTATAAATTATATTATTTTACTATGTTATAACAATTGGTTTACTTAAAACAACCACTTTTGCATTCATGTGGGTTTCATTGCTTTTGTAAAAATGTCCCATTACCAAGAATTTTTCATAATTTTTGTTGTCATATTTTTATGAATTTTACAGTTTAGAAGTATACCTATGTTCCATATTGATCTATACATTTATACATTTTAAACAGAAAGTATTGTAACAATTATATCTTGACGCCATGTTTATATCAATTTCTTTGATGACTGTATACTATGTATAATCATTATAATTTTAACTTTTTATTTTTTAAATCTTGGCGTCCTTTTATATCAATTTTTTAATGGCTGCAAACTTCCCATCATCAATATCATTTCCCCCTTTTCTTTTTAAGGAGCTCGGTTCTTGGCTTTCATTTGTGCGCCGCAGTCGTTTTTGTTTAGATTTTATTTATTATAAGTTATCCTGTGAACATAATTATTTTTATTGAATAGAAAAAATAGTCTAATTCATATGAAAACAAAAATATCAGATCAGATCAGGTTGAACTTTCTGCCAGACTGAAGCTTAGTTTTTTACAAAAATTACACCTAAAAATTAAAATGTTCATAAATATTAAATGTCAATAATAAAAGCAATATATATGCCAACAAAGTGAGGCCGAATAGAAATGAACTCATTATACTACAATATTTATTTACAAATATTAGCAAATATGTTTGACTGTTTTTGTACGGATTAATAGAGGAATATATTATACAATAGTATATTGTGAACTTAAAAAAACAATTGCACTAGTTAAAAAAGATTGTCATGGATATAGTCACTATATTCTTTCTCCCAACCTCAATGGTGAATGATACAACAGTTAGTAAGTACATATTGATTTATTGCAAAGACGTTTAAATATTAACGTTGTTTACTTGTTGTTTCATTCTAATGTGTTTGATTTATCGTGATGAACATTTTTCATTAAAATATATTTCTCCAATAAAAATTGATTAGTCTGAAAAGTTAATACGCTTTAGGTATCCTATGATATTGAGAAAAACATTTGAATTTAAATAGTTTGTTTAATAATTACACATTTACTGCATTTTACCAACGGACTGCATAAAGCTAACATAATATAGTCAATATGGTAAGAAAAGTTCCAATTTTTATTGTACCGTCAATTGGGAAATCTAAATTAATTATCAAATATTATCTGTAGAATTTTTCTTCTAAACGATTACCATTTTGTTAAAATTAATAAAAACGTTTATTAAGAAATTTAATTAATACGTTACTCGTTACATATTCCTATTTTATAATTCAATACTAATAGTGCGATCAATTATAATTTAGCACTAATAAAAGTTACAATAATGATTTACATTATGTATATTATAATATTAGTACCTTAAACATTGTAAACATATTTTAGACGTTATCCTTTAGTGCTTTTTTTTGTGCTTTTGTACTTTATTTTGCACTGTAAAATTTATTTGTAATGTTTAAGATTAATGAATAATATTTAATAATAGTTTCCCTAATTTGCTTCTTTGTAAAATTATATTATAATGCATATATATTATTTACAGCCTCGGGAAGTCGTTAATATACACATTGGGCAGGCGGGTATTCAAATGGCCAATGCAGCTTGGGAAATCTTCTGCATTGAACACGATATCTTTTGTAACGGAAGGCCAAAACCCAGTACTAATGAATCTTGGACCGAAAATGATGAAAATGGACGTCAGTGTTTCTTTGAACCTTTACAATCTGGTTCTTATGTTCCCCGAGCAATTTTCATTGATACTGAACCAACAGTTATAGGTAAGTTACTTTCATAACTATAGAATGCACTATGGCATGAAGTATAAACTATTTTATTGTTTGATTTAATATAATTATTACATAAATATTATAACAATATTCGTAAGTAAAAATAATAAATAACACTTTTTTTAAACCATTTTAAAAATCATGGTTTGAATTATTATCTTAATCATACATAAATTTAAACGTTAATCTAATATAACGTTATATTTAAATAATAAAGATTTCAGAATAAAACATTTGTATTATAATATTAGCATACAAGTTTTGGTATAATATCAAATAACCTAAAATATCATTGTAATTCAAAAGTATTCTTTATTTTAGTTAATAACAAGTTTGATTAATTATATGTATAAGTACAAGTTTATGCATATATATATATATAACATGCTATACTTATCGATGAGGATATTTCGTCTGTGTAATCGAATATTACAATAAAATATTGTTAATAAATTAGTAGTAAACATATAAATAAAAAGTAAGTTTAAATGAGTTAATAAAAATATATTCAATGAATAATATAAAATAAACTTAAGAACAGTATTAGTAGCACACATTTTAAACAGTAGCGCATATTAATTTAATTAAGCAATCCTTTTATCCTAAAACTATTAATTACAATGACTGTATATCTAATTACAAAAAACTAAGATTATGAATAATACATAAAAAATAATTGTGCATAGAGAACATGTTTAAGTAAAAATGTAAAGTTATATATCGCGTATTATGTTAATATATATTTAGTGTCATGATTTAAATAGTATGCTTTGCATTTTTTAATGAAGCATTTTGTAAATAAGATTGTTTTGCATTATACAATAAGAATTACTCCGGTTGGTTAATTGTGGAAAAGGATCAATAAATGATTGATACGGGGACATGAATGTTAATTAAGTGCAAGAATGTAGCACTTAAATGGAAAATTTTGACACCTCATGCATAATCTACAAACAGAGTAAATAATTGCTTCCGACCCTCACACAACATTCCCCTCTGTATACATTCCTTCAGATGAAATTCGAACTGGATCATATCGATACCTCTTCAGACCGACCAATTTGATATCGGGCAAGGAAGACGCCGCAAACAATTATGCACGCGGGTATTACACATTGGGCCGCATGTATATCGACTCTATAATGAGCACCATTAGAAAAAATACCGAAGCATGTGATAATATGCAGGGATTTCTCATCACTCACAGTTATGGGGGTGGAACGGGATCCGGAATTACCAGTTTACTAATGGAGAAACTTTCGGACACTCTAGGAAAATATTGCAAAGTTGAACTGATGGTGTATCCATCTCTGTCAATGTCGACTGCTGTTGTTGAACCATATAACTGCGTTCTAAATGGTCATTCCACTATGGAAAACTGTGATATTTCTCTAATCGTTGACAATGAAGCCCTCTATGATATTTCTCAAAATAAACTTGGCGTAAAGGAACCCAAATACTCTGATATTAACCGAGTGATAGCTCAGGTTGCCGGCTCAATCACGACATCGATTCGTTTCATGTCTACTGTTAATGCTGATCTCGACCAACTTCAGACAAACCTGATTCCTTATCCCCGATTACACTTCCCTTTGATTCGTCAAGCACCCCTTTATAGTAAAGACAAAATTGATCATGCCATCATCAATACACGCACCATTACCCATGAAGTATTTCACCGAACTAATCAAATGATAAAATTGGATACCCTTCGCGGAAAGTATATGTCTATATGTTTGTGCTATAGAGGTAATGTTTCTATTAATGATGCTAACAAGTGTGTTCAAGAAATTAAAGAATATGCAGCCGATGTTAAATTTGTTGACTGGTGTCAAACTGGTTTCAAACTTGGTATATGTTCTACACCTCCCACAATTCCGCCTGTTTCAAATATTGCAGAAACCTCTATGTCTGTTTCCATGTTAGCGAACACTTCCGCAGCTCATCAAGCCTTTTCACGACTGATGATGAAATATAAACTTCTGCACTCAAAAAAGGCCTTCATGCACCATTATGTTGGCGAAGGACTAGAAGAACAAGAGTTTGATGATGCTTTTAAGTCAATTGTATCTATTGAACAAGACTATTTAGAGGCGGGTAAACCTTCTCCAAAAGAAAATAAAGGAGACGATAAAGATGAGAATGAAAAAGCTGGAACTCGTTCAGCATCAAGAACTCCAAAATCAATTAGAAGCAACGAGCAAGACGAAAACGAAAAGACATCTCAAAACGATGATCCAAGAGTGTCGCAAAGTAACCGTCCTAGAAATTCTGAAATAAACGAAAACGAACAAAATAGACAAAGTCAACAACAGAGGCAATCGCAGAGAGGAAGCATGAATGAGCGAAAAGAGTCTCAGAAAGTAGGTTTTCAGAATCAACAAAGAGGAAGTGTAAATGATCAACAACAGTCACAAAGAGGAAGTGTAAATGATCAACGCCAGTCACAAAGAGGAAGTGTAAATGATCAACGACAGTCACAAAGAGGAAGTGTAAATGTTCAAGGACAGTCCAATAGACAAAGTGTAAAGGATCAACGACAGTCCCAAAGAGGAAGCGTAAATGATCAACGACAGTCACAAAGGGGAAGTGTAAATGATCAAAGGCAATCTACTATGAAGCAAAATTAAAATAATTATTTTCTTTTATATTTTCATTTATTGTGACATGTTATATTTTTTTGTACACAAAATATTCATCAATTATTTAAAATATAAAACATTTATTTTTTCAAATTAAATTGTTTCTACTTAATGTTATTACTTTTCAGTAACATGCGATATCTACGCATTATACCTTTTTAAAATATTTATCACAAATTTTAAAAATAACAGCCTTAAGAAATGATGAAATTCGAAATAACTGTATACATTTGTGTTCTATAAATAATATTGTAAACTCGTTTAAAATTAAAAAAAAAATCGTTACATTTTCTTTACTGTTAAATCTATCTAACTAAGATGACTAACTAGTCGAAATATATAAGTAGTTTAGTATTTAGCCTCTAGTCTTCAGAACTATCAACTTTTTTTAATAATATATTGTAATCTAAAGAAATAAAAATATATACTGAAAGTAATTAATACACATTAAATTGTATCTTCCGTATTTAACTGTTCATCACCATAAATATAAGTAAGTTTAAATAATATATTTTAAATTATTGTATGGCTACAATAAACAGTATCTCTAGGCATCAGATAGCAGCTCTGTATAAATAAATACTTTTTATATTTAAAATTACTAGATGAAATATTATACTATAAACTTGTCGGATATTAGTGTAAGTTTACACAAAAAAATCTACCGCGCAGTTTTAATTTATAAGTATATAGGATTAATCGAAAACATTTCCCTCATCGTATACACATCGTGTAAAGTTAACAAATCGACACCGGGAGGGTGTCTTTAATACCCTCCTCCCATATTATTGCTATCGTTTTTAAATGAATAAATGGAGTAATTTCGTGACTTTTAATAAAATACAGTATTAAAACGCTATATTCACAAATGTGCATCCAAAGGTGTACACGACGTACTAAATTGCACACTTTTTTGCCTAAAATGAAAGAAAAATTTATACTGATTTAAATACTGATTAGTTTCATATAATAAATCTTAGAGTACAATAATATTCTTATCAGTAAATAAGAAATAAGCCTTTCTTCAGTATATTGAAGAGAAAAAGCAAAAACCCGTGATATGGATAGTGTTAAAGCTGTTTAACCAATTTCCACGCTATAATTGATTTATAAACAACTAATTAAATATTTTCCTCTTCCTAAATAAGTTCACGTATGTTTATGTTTATGTGTATATATATATTTTTTACGAAGACACTTCTTTTGCATGCGAAACATGCGTATAAAATATTATGTTCTTTCTATTGACCTCCCGTCCTTTACATCTAAGTAATAATCAAATTATAATGAATTTTTCATTAATAAATAAATTAGTAACTGTCTGAAAATAATTTTTACCGTAATTATCAAATTGATAGAAATTATAATTGCATATTTAGCAAGATAAGCGTTAAAATGTCTTCTAGGTGTTCAACTTTTGTGAGTCTTACCTAATTTTTAAGGGTGAAAGATTATAAGCAATCTATCTATTATTTTTGTTAATGCGTGTACGTCTTAGATTATATTTGCAATATATTTTATTTATATCAACATATACATGTTCAGATATTTTTCATGTACTTGTTTTAAATATTTCTAAAATGCAATGAATCAGAGAACAGAATTCTGTTAATGCTTTAAAGGGATTAACATTTCCTTTTATACTACTAGTAGTGGAATTAACTAATATAGTGTATTTGATTTTTTGGTAATTTTCACAATGTTTGAAATATAGATTATGTATGTATAAATATAGTATTACACTCGAAAATATTTGTTATCGCAAACTAAGCTCTCCTGTCTTACCCTTCTACTATCTTTAGAGCTGTTTAAATCTGTGATTTTGAATACATTTGTATGTTCCATTATGCCAAACGTAAATTTAATAGTCAATATATAAACAACTATTGAACATTTTATACAAGAATAAATATAAGAATTTATCATTCTTATGCTATATTTTCTTATGTAAATAAATGTAAATATATCATATTATATTATCTATGACAGAAAATTTATTTAGCATATTTTATGATGTAATAGGTATAAAGAATATTTATCATAGTATATAAAGAGTACATCAGATATGCTTAGACCGGTAATAAATGAGTTTACTTTGTATATAGTCTAATTAATTAGAGGAATATAAATGAGATATTATTTTTCCTTGAAAATTTATTGAAGGAAAGAAATTTCCTTTGCTTTGACTGTTATAACACATAGAAAACACACTTGTCTATATTATTATGAAGTTATAGAACGGCTTGTTGAATTTATGTTCACCGCAACTGGAGGTTTCGCATGACATCTTACATTGTGTTCCCTTTGTACTGCATTCCTTCAGATGAAATTCGAACTGGAAGTTATCTCTGTCTTTTTCCCAGCCAGAGATTGATATCAGGAAAGGAGGATGCGGCGAATAACTATGCACGCGGATTTTATACTCTTGGGAAGGCTATGTGCCATAGAATAATAGATGAAATTAGACGAGCGGTCGAACTCTGCGATCACATGCAAGGATTTTACATGACGCATTCTTATGGCGGGGGAACAGGCTCCGGATTAACGGCTAATTTGCTTGGAGAAATGAACGACGAATTTGGAAAGTATTGTAAAATACAAATGGTTGTTTTTCCATCCCTCAGACTATCAACATCAGTCGTTGAACCTTACAATTGTGTTCTCAATGGACACACTTGTATTGACAATGCCGAACTGGCCGTTTTGGTTGACAATGAAGCACTCTACAAAATTTGTTGCAATAAATTAGAAATTATGCATCCAGTATATGCCAGTCTTAATAAAGTGATTGCTCAACTTTATAGCGCCATGTCTGCATCTGTTCGGTTCAGAGGTACTATAAATACCGATTTGGAACAAATTCAAACAAATTTAATTCCATATCCCCGCCTTCACTTTCCTCTTGTACGGCAAGCTCCTCTTCTATCACCTTCGCGACTAACAAATGTAAAAATTTCGACAAATCAAATAACTCGAGAAGTTTTTAGTCGAGAATCACAGACAATTAATTGTGACACATCGCGAGGGCGATTTATGGCAATTTGCTTATGTTATAGAGGTTCTGTTCTTAGTCACGAAGTGACATCTACGATTAATGAAATTCGGGATTATGCGGCCGATGTAAGATTAGTTGATTGGTGCCCTACGGGTTTCAAGGTAGGTCTTTGCGAGCAGCGAGCATCCGTCGTGCCTAATTCAAAAATAGGTTTAGTATCACAAAGTGTTACCATGTTGGCAAACACCAGTGCAATGCACGAATTGTTCGCTTGTATCAATCACAAATTTGACCTCTTAATCGGAAAACGTTCCTTTCTGCATTGGTATATTGGAGAAGGAATGGAAGAGGGAGAATTTCAAGATGCTCGGGAAAGTTTAGAGGCATTACGGAAGGACTATTATGAAGCTGGCCTATCTGAAGATAAATTAAATAAAGAAGAGGAGAATGGAAAATCGGGAGGAAATACACGCGAAGCAACACCGCGAGATCCTACGCCGAGACGAGATAAAAAAGAAAAAACACCAACTCCTCGATCAACACCACGAGATACTCCACATTCAACTAATAACTCTGTTACCCCTGCAAATGCAAAAGACACATCAAGTAAGGCTACAATTGTGAGTAAGTCGAGCACTCCCAAGCAGAAAAAGGGTGCTAGTCCAAATCCACATTCCAGTCAAGAGTCAATTCGGACAGGCAAGTCATCTCCAGACGAGCTGGGGAATACGTTGCAGGATAAACCCAAAGAAGATATTGAGCGAAGTGAGGAGGAGAACCGTTCCAATACAAGCCGAACATCGTCCCAAGCTAACGTGGAAAAAGAAAAAGACAATTCGGATCGAATTAATCGATCACCTAAATTGAGTGTGGTTAAAGAAACTGAATCTGAAGAACAAAATAACCATTATTACTAAAACATGAATTCTATAAAGAAATTATTTTTCTTTAGATAAAACAAATACTTAATTTGCACATCTTTCAAAAGTTGCATTTAAAGTGACTTGTTAAGAACACGTGTATCAACAATAAAGAAAATTCATTTCTTTAAATATATACATAATATTGTTTTGGAAAGTAAATAAAATGTATACTTTCTAAAAATCTGCATTTCACATGTTTTATACATTTGAAAATGTTTTTTCTTTTGAAAAAAACAGTGTTACTAAAATATAATTGTGCATATATGTGTGCATTTACTAAATACTTTGTTCTCTTTTCAACTTTATTTGGGTATCTTTTTTTATATATTTATTTAAACTCGTTCTAGAAAAATAATATATACTGAATCATTGTTTAGCTCGAGTAATTTTAAATGAACTTTTCCACATGTTATAATTTTATGTATAATTTAAGACAAATATATATGGTTGTAGATATACTTTATTGCATATGCATATACTAAAGGCTTTCTTACAAGAATTTTTCCAACTGGTTTGTCTTTCCTTGCCACATTACTTCAGATGAAATTCGAACTGGAGCTTATCACAGACTCTACAATACTACAAAATTTGTTGTTGGAAAAGAGGACGCTGCCAATAACTTTGCCCGAGGATACTACAATCTGGGTCGAGAAATGATAGGCCCAGTTTTATCTGCTTGTCGCAATAGCATTGAAGGCTGTGATAAATTACAAGGAATTATTATCAGTCACAGCTATGGAGGTGGAACTGGATCAGGCTTGACGAGTTTATTGATGGAAAAGTTAGCAGATGAGTATGGGAAATATTGCAAGGTGGAGTACACTATTTATCCCTCACTTGCTATGTCTACAGCTGTCGTTGAGCCTTATAATTGTCTTCTCAACTGTCACTTTACATTAGAACATTCTGATATATCGTTATTGATGGACAACGAAGCTATGTATGATATGGCCGCACACAAGTTGGGTATTGAAAGGCCAAGATATTCCGATATAAACCGTTTAATTGCTCAAATAATGGGATCAACAACTCTTTCAATTCGCTTTGAAGGTTTAGTGAATACCGATCTAAACCAGATGCAAACTAATTTGATCCCATACCCGAGGCTTCACTTTCCATTAATTCGCCAAGCACCAATTTTACATAAAGACAATCTTGATCACGCAGTAATCAACTCTACATCAATCACTTACGATGTATTTCATCGTAGTGCTCAAACTGTGAAATTGGATACACTTCGAGGAAAATATATGGCAATTGTTCTTTGTTATAGAGGGAAAGTTTCCATGAATGAGGCTAATGCTACAGTTCAAGACATACGGGAACGAGCAGCTGATGTCAAGTTTGTTGATTGGTGTCCAACTGGGTTCAAACTAAGTCATTGCTTTCAACCACCGACTATTCCACCACTTAGCCCTATGGCGGAAACAAAGATGGCAGTTTCTATGTTATCCAACACTACTGCCATGAACCAAGTATTTACGCGGTTAGTTAATAAATATCAGTTGATGTACACAAAGAAAGCCTTCGTTCATTGGTATGTTGGCGAAGGCATGGAGGAAGAGGAAATGCAAACTGCCTTCCAGTCAGCCCAAGATATACAACAAGATTACATCGAAGCTGGCACGCCATCAGAAAAAGATAAGGAGAGAGATGGAAAACCAGAGAAGGAAGAACGAACTCCCACTCCTAGCGAAAAAGAGCCCAGTCCAAAAGATTCTACCAAAGATTCAACTCCAAGAGAAGGAACTCCAAGAGAAAAAACTCCGAGGGAAAGTACTTCGAGAGAAAAAACTCCGAGAGAAAGAACTCCAAAAGAAGCAACCCCCAAAAAGGCTACTCCTCGTGACAGGACTCCTGACGAGACGCCACCGAAACAAAAAAGTAAAAATGAACGAGCACCAAAAGATGAGAAAAAACGGGAAAAAAAGGATAAAAAAGACAAAGATAAGGATGAAGACGCAAAATCCGTCAAGAGTCAAAAGAGTCAGAAAAGTCAGAATGAAACTGAGAATGAAACTGAGAATGAAACCGCGACTGAGGATGGTACTGAGAATGAAACCGAGAATGAGACCGAGACCGAGAACGAGAATGAGAACAAAGAAAAAGACAACGAAACTGACAAGAAGAGCAAGAAAGGTAGGAAGAGGAAGAAGTTGTTAAAGAAACTAAAAAGAAGTAAGAAAGACAAAAAAGATAAAAAAGATAAGAAAGATAAGAAAGATGAGAAAGATGAAAAAGACGAGAAAGACGAAAAAGATGAGAAAGACGAAAAAGACGAAAAAGACGAGAAAAACGAGGATGATGAGAAAGATAAGAAGTGAATGGAGTCCTGACGGGTTACAAGAACTGTGAAACGAATATCTAGAGATATTAAAGCTTATATGCTAGTGGCTAATGATTTATTTGGAATTGCTAAAAATGGAATAACGCTCGAGAAATAACGTGATTTCTTCTTCGACTTTCTGTTTCCTTCTAACGAAAAACGTTAAAAGGCGATTCTTTGTTTGACAAATCATTTAATGACACCAATAAAATCTTTATTAATTACTTTTTATTTTACGTTTAAGCAGCATACCAATATATTATGGGTGGAATAGGAAACCCATCAAATCTCGAAAAGTTCCTCCTATTAATTAAATAAACATAAAATAATACCAACTAATTGAACTAAATAAAGTTTTAAATTTGGTTTTTGTTTGTTTAGAGATTATTTACTTTTATTCATTTTTATGAGCTCTTCAGCAATTAACCTCAATTTAAGATGGTTTTTGCATTGCACCCTTAAAAGTTCAAAATGTTATGATGCCCGTTGAAAATGTTTTAGAATAATGGAAGCAAATTTAATTGAGGCTCTTGAAATAGTTACTAAGTTCGTATATTTTAAACATTTTAGTTTATATGAAATAAATAAATTATAAATAATCAAATAATAACTATAGAAATATATGTTATGTAATGAGTAACATTTTGTTCTACAAATTATGATGGGAATTAATTACTATATTTACGTAGATCATAATTGTTACAATACTTTCTGTTTAAATTGCATAAATGTATAGATAGATATGAAATCTTGTACACGGCAAAAATTCTTGGAAATCGGACATTTTTACAAAAAGCATTGAAACACATTACTTCTAAACTGTAAAATTTATAAAAATATGACGACAAAAATTATCAAAAAAATCGTAGCAATGTGTTTCAATGCTTTTTTGTAAACTACTTATGTTCCATATTGATCTATACTTTATGCATTTTAAACAAAAAGTATTGTAACAATTATATCTTTACAATGTTTACATATATCAACTTTTTCGATGGCTGTACTATGTATTATCATTATAATTTTAACTTTTTGTTTATTAAATCTTGGCGTCATGTTATATCAATATCATTTCAACTTTTTCTTTTGAGGAGCTCGTTTCTTAGATCTCATTTTTGCAACGCGGTCATTTTTTGTTTATATATCAATTCATTTTGAAAATATTTATATTAATATAATTTCATGCATACAACGTAAATAATAAGACGCATATTTCGTCGTTTGGATTTTTCGCATATGATTAAACTCAAAAGGAATTATATCTTTTCTAAACGTAATTTTTTAGATTTTAGTTTAAACGCTTGAATATGGAAATTAAACATTTTTATCCAAATAAAATCTAAACATATCTTTCCGTATCGAAATTATTCATATTGCTTCGAAATAGTTACATTTTGATTTAATCTCGTATGATTTTCTGTCTCTTGTATAAAGTTTTATTTTCACTTAAATAAATCTGCGCGTTTATTTCGTTGCATAAAGACTGTTGTACTGCATTTATTGATACAATTCCAGTGATTAATCTAAAAGCATAGAGTATTGATAGATAGAGTTGCGACTCTTCTTGATTATTGATAACAGTTTGATACTACTATTTTCTTATCCTGAAGATTTTGTGAAATAATACTTTAAATGCAATATCTCTTAAATAGAAAGTTTGTAATAAAATGTTTAGATAAAAATGTAGCTAACACTATTTTATAGATTCATGTGACATGCGAAAATTATATAAGTCTTGATAATTAATTCAATAATTATAAAAATAATACTACTTATTTCTTACCCATTTATGCAAACTTAATTAAAAAACAACGATTTTCTATCGACAAAAATGTACAACATGATGCATATGAAATCGATAAGAGTCAAAACTCTATGTTTAATTAGGTACTCTATGTTATTAACCGTATACTTCAACTTCAACTTTTAATATTAATAGGTAATTCACATATCCCTGAAAATAAATTTTCTGTGAATGATAGTTAAATTTAAATACAATGTATAAATCAATTACAATAATTATATACTCGTCTCAGTGAAATTTCTATTATATAATTAGGAAAAGATTGGTGTTTTATCTTGCTGTCTGTTTAAATATAGTTTGAAATTCTAATTTTTAATCTGTAGTTTATATAAATACAGTTTTTATTTATTTATAAAGACACGTTTTTAAATATAGTTTATTAATGCTAGTTGTAACATTTTAATAACACGCCGAATGAAGAGGTATTTAAAACGTATTTTAATACGTGAAATATTTATCAATTATCGAATTTTCCTCTTTATTTTCATTTGATCTAGATTTTCCAAATTTTGAGGGGAATGAATTTTTTTAAAGCTTTAACCGTTTTTTGGCATGTAGAAGTACCCAATCGTATCAAACCAAAAATTGAATGAAGTCAGTTTATAAAAAAATGGCAGTACTACTGATCAAATTCTCAATTTTTGTTTAATTTATGAAAAAATATAATCTAAACAAGTTTTTCGCAATCTCAGCGATTTTAAATGGGCATTTGATTGTATGTGGCCTGAAGCAATAAAAAATACAACATTGGAAAGAGAATGACAGGACTTGATCAAACCTGTTTAAGAAAGCAAGATCGCCTGTGTGAGTTGGTAACACTTATAGAGATTGACTTAAGTATTATACTGATCTATAAGAGTGATACAATTATATGCACATTTTTTCTACCACCCTGTTAAATAATTTGTTGGAGATAACAATGAATGATGCACAAGAAAAGTATTCTTACTGTGTGAAATACAAAGGCATGACAATAAACGACTTATTTTTTATTGTTGGTATTATGCTTCTTATTAACAGCAGTGAAGAGCTAACTGAAATAAATAGTAGTCTAGATAAATCAGCGAGAAGATACGGAATGAAAATCATTTCTGAAAAGATTAAGTGTGAGGGAGACGACACGAAATATAGCCCAGCGTATTAGGATCCAAATAAATTACAATAATTTAAAGGAAGTAATCCAAATATTTGAGGGCAAAACTTAAAGAAAAAGCGACTAGCAAAACAGAAATTAAAAAAACTGGAGAAGTTACAGATGCGTAAGAAAAACAGAAAATTATAGATTAATTACAACATTACATTATTGTAAGCTATATCGGTAAACATAAATTTAATTGAACAATGACAGATACAATCTGGAGGAAATTTGAAGCTTTTGATATGACAAATTATCCCGACTACTTGGTATTACTTGGAAGGACCAAAAATCAAATTAATGTGTTAAATGAATAATTGAAAAAGATCATATTATTATTATTATTATTATATTACAACATAATAAAAGAGAGTACATTGTCAGCAATGCTTGCCATAACACCAAGAGCAAGTCAAATATGCAGAGTAAAAAAAGATAAACATTTAGATCACACGCGTTAGAGCCAGGCTCCAGACGTGACGCATACTGGACTGAGAGTTAGTTTTTGGGCAATATACGTTTGGATATATATATACGGCAATATTCCTAGTCAGGAAAATAGATCGACGACCTTGTCCACGACGTTGAAAAGCTGTCGGTCTCCAGAGAAGTACATTATGTAAATGTTTGGGACAGTAGTTCTCTGAGCGAACCATGTGACCCACAAGCCAGGTCTATAGTCGCTTTTTACGGAGTACTGCACTATAGGTAAATGGACTTTTGTTTCCTGATAGATGGTTTCGTTTCGAACAGTTGTAGACAATGAATATTGTAGGCATAACGAAGAAGAGCTGCGTGGGCGCTGTCAATTTCCTTCTGAAAGGTTTCTCTCAAAGTCCTTTTTTCGGCATTGTACTAGAAAACAGATTATTACTGACGTGAAGAGAGGTGCTCGTAGTGAAAACAATTTAATAGAACTCAATTCGTAGAGCTCAATTTGATAGGGACGTGAAGTGCTACACTGGGCGAAGTTGCCTGGCAGCTTGCCATGCGAGACTGCGACGACGGACGAAGCCCATGTGAGAGTCTGGAAGAAATCCTCAAGGGGTATTTATAGGTGTTGCGTTGGCGTAAGACTCGTTCTTCTGCATGCTCATCTAAGCAGCGAATCACCAGTGATAAATTTTCAGGGATTATCGGTCATAACTTCAGTCTTACTGGTATTAACACGAGTCCTACCTTTGATGCTGTTTCTGTCAGTCTTGTAAATAAACGCTGGGCTGCCTCTTTAGACGAAGTTACCAGGGTGAGTAATTGGCGTATCCAGTAGAGACAATCTTACCTCAGGATTGCGAGATCCGATTCGTCTTGTATTATAAAACCATCTGAGTCATTCGAAATAGCTATTCTTATTACCCAATCTAGAGCCCCCAATCTAAAAGGGGGCTAACGTGTCTCCTTAAGGGACCCTTGAGGTTGTGTTGAAGGAGTCGGTTGGTTCGTCTGACGTGAGTACACACGATATTGTGTTTTCATGCATGCTGCAAACTGCATGAACCAACGAAGTTGGGAAATTGTAAGTAGCAAAAATCTTTGACAGACAGGCCCGAGTTATTGAGTCAAACGCTTTTCGAAAGTCTTTGAAAATAACGAAGAGATCTATCTGATGGATGGTGGATTCTTCAATCATACATCTCAGTGCGAGGATATGTGTTTTTGTACCTAGACGTGGACGAAAACCATTCTGTTCTGGTCTTAAGAAAAAGTCCATTGTAGTCCTGAGTTTTTGCAACAAAACATTGTTAAAGAGTTTAGCTGCCATGCTCATTAACGCGATTTCTCGATGCTTTTCTATCTTATTCGTTCCAGGTTTCTTGGGCATTGGGAATATGTGAGATACTCGCAATTCTGGTGGTGGGATATCTCCAGAGAGAACATTATTCATAATTTTTAGGACCTGTTCCACGACACTAAGAGTTCTCAGCACTTCTATTAACATTTATCGGGGTCAGGTGATTTTCTAATCGAGCAGCGGGTAGCTGTTGGAAGTAGTTTTTCAAGAGTATTTAAATTGGAATTGTAGTCATCTTGAGATGGTAAATGGATTCCTGAAGGAAGGGAGATATCACAGACCTCAGAAGGTCAACTATGAGCGTTAATTATTGTTGAGAAGAAGTCTCTGAACTTGGTTTTCCGCTCATTTGGTGTCCGTCCACGCTTGGATGGGATTTTATTTTGCGACCCGTAAGTTTTTTGATAACGATCAGGTGGCCTAAGCCTTGCCCACTATATGTACTTCTGATATGTTTCCAATAGCGTCTTCTATAGAGGACTTCTTCTTTCCCCGTATACCTTTGCGAAGTGGAGATTAGCCCTGATCATCCTGTCTTCTTTTCCTGATCATCCTGAACATAATCTATAATGTTATCAAACCTGAAAGGCTGATGTACAATGGTTAAGGAAGGAAACTAACTTTCTTTGAACTTAAGTTTTGAGGAAATGCATAAAAAATATCTCTTATGAAAGGAACTTTCGAAAGAAGAAGATGTCAAGGAAGATCAATACAAACTTAGGACGCGATTTAAGAATTTAAGGACGCGTCTTAGCAAGCGAGCTGCCTCAAAGTACCTCAAGGTACCTCAAAGCGAGCTGAATACTTGGTACCTGCCGAGAAACGTACAGAGATAGTTAGAGATTGAATATCAAATCATGGAACTCTACACTTACGACCATAAGTTTTAAAGGAACTAAACTGAAAATAAATTAATAACCTAAAACAGTTTGTATTTATTTAGACTTGAGTTGGTCTATTTTTCTGAACTATGCCTTATATTATTTTAAAATATATCTAATGAAGCAACAAATCTACAAATTGGTTAATTACAAAGATCTTTTTAGACTTTCTATTAATCTCTCCTATATTTTTATTTTGTTAAACAGAGGTCAAGCCAAGGTGATAGTGGATACACTGATGCATTACACACAGTATCCTCACCTCAACCTACACGAAGATCCAGAAGATATCGAGAATAAAGCCATGCTTAAGGACATCCTTGATCAGTAAGTTTTCATTTGTTCACTGGCATATTAAATGATGCACCCTGAGATATTTAATATTTAAATATATGTACATATAACATATACAACTGAGTATTTGAAAGGTTTATTTAAATTAGTCCTCTTCTTTTCGGAAATTATTTCCAGCAATTAGCTCTTTACTATTTTTATTGTTTTATTCCATTTAAATTAACAATTTAAAAATTGTTCATTTTAATACTGTGGGAATATCCAGTTAAGCGTTGATCTGTATATAATATGAATATTTAAAATCATTAAAATATTTATTTATAAGCGATTTTTTGCAAAAATTAGTTTATTTCAGCAAACAAATCTTGAAGAATTGCTTTTTCCAATACACATTCTTTCCAATAATTTAATCACTAAATACATATTCTTATATTAAGTTTAGTGTTATCATTTTTAAACGAAGAAATATTTTTCTGTGAGCTCTGAATTTATTAAAATTTATGGTAAATTAATAATATTTATACACTGAAGAATATAGTTATTATGAGCTAAAAGAATTTTAACTGAATTGTGAAACTAATATTTTTATTTCTAATTAAAACATTAAAATATATATTTCCTTTAAAGATGCAAAAGTCAAATTTATACTATATAGGTGGTATACAAATAAAAACCATCGTGTGTTCAATTCATGTATTATTATTATTATATTATATTAGTATTATTCGCGCTTTATTTGTAACCATATATATAATTTTATTAAAGTGCCAACATATATTATTTTCCTATTTACTCACGCACTATATTTACTTGCGCTTTCACAGTGAACATTCTAATAGTAAATATACATACCTACCGACATCCCGGTTACGCATAGCTAGAGATATGTGCATACACATCAGTGAGTGCATAGTAGTCATCAAGCTATTTGTTTTGTGGGAGATACTTACATTCACCCCCCCCTCCCTCTTCCTCTCTGTGTACTCATCCCTCCCGTAACCTCTCCAGAAGTACAGAGGGACGACATGAATACAAAAAGCTCTACGAGAAGCCGCTCCGTCGTCTTGGTTACGCGGTTGCTGAGCAGCGTCAAGCTCAAAGGCACCTTGAAATTTGTTTGGTTGGCCCAGGAGAAACAGTGGGTGTGTGATATACAGTATACACACACATATAGTTGTATGTATGCATAATATAAATAATATACAACAGTATATTTTTCATCTACTTGAATATAGTTTTTGTTTAGGAAAAGTATGAATCAGAAAAACAATTTTTAATATAAAACGCAGTATATCAAGCAAATGTTTATTTTTTATTTTAATTTTGCTAAGATATAAAATAATAAAATAATTTTAAAATATATTGTGAATATTAAAAAAATAAAATAAACAGGAATTTTTGAAAATTTGAAAATATTACAGTAATGAACGCCTTCTCTTTATATATATAAGTAAATAAAACAAAACAAGCTTACACCAAATGATTTGCTTTAATTTAATATGTTGTGTTGATTTTGCTAATTAATGTTGTTGATAGATCAGCGTAGTATTAATATATAAGCCTAAAAGGTGCCCAGATTTTGTTTAATTTCAGGAATACTTACTTCCGATTATAGTTGAATATTCTTTCAAAGTGAATTGTTAACAGTTCACATTATGATATGCTTATTCGTATGCCTGTAAATGTGCGTGAACTGATACGCTTTTTTATTAATTGGTTCTAATTTTATGCAAGAAGTTTAACAAGTCTTTACATCAAAATTAAATTTTTACAAAAAGTTAACATATACTTTGTCGTATAAATTAGAAGATTAGTTTAAATTATTTATATTGTAAAACTATATTGTTAGATTTGCGCTTCAATATAAGGTATACAGTTAAAATTGGTTAACAGAAATCAGGGAAAAACATATTTTATGCTTTCACAACATTCAATATTATCATACTTAAAAGTAAACTAACTTTAATAATTTGTTATTAAAATAAATAAGTTTTTACTTCTAATCTTATGTGGACGTGTAGACCAAAATAGTTGTAGTGCCAAATTGGTGATTCATGACACTTGTAATGCGTAAGAAGCTATGTTTACTATATCTTTGCTTCATTGCTAAAGGATATTTAGTCATTTTTTTGCTAAATAGAATTGTAAAACCACAGATTAATAATAGATACGCTATAAAAACTCCCGGTAAACTATAATTATTATTACAATAAACAAATTTTGAATTAATAATGTTGAATATTAACAATATAGTACTGCATAGTATATTATATCTTGTACTTAGGACACTTCAGTAGCATATACCCTAATATTGAATTATAAGCAAAAAAGAAAATTACATCAATATTTTAATCCAAAAAAGTCTTCGAAGTCAAATAAAAAAAAAATTGCTATATTTTATTAATAATAATATTTATCTTTTTACTTTCGCTTTCGTTTTTGTTTTAAGTTTTCCTCATTTAGTTTTATATATAAAAATAACAAACAAATTTATTATAATCTCTTAGTTCCTAACTGATTCCTTACTCTTCGATGGTCTCTATTCTTAGGCGATATCGAGCAGGGAATGGATTTGGGGACATATGCCCAGTCCCTCTTCTGTGTCCAAGAGACATTAATCTACGTCCTCGATGCTAAGAACTACGACCGACTCATTTCGACCAAAAGAGACCCGAGGACGCTCCAACTGCTTCGGAAGAAGGCGGAAGTAAAGATGCAGACTCGGATCCTCATGTCTCTTAACAAAAATGTCCCTCTCTTTAAGAATCTTGTCTTCAGATGTTTGGAAGAAAAACGACAGGTATAATGCGGTATGTGGTAGTAAAAATTTGAGAAATTTGTAAATTAATTTATCGTAAATAATATAAAAAGAATTTTTAAGTAAATATGGTGAGTTAGATTGTCGTATATAATATAAACGAATCTAAACAAAAACGACCGCGTCGCAAAAATTAAAGCCAAGAAACGAGCTCCTCAAAAGAAAAACATTAAAATGATATTGATGATAGGAAGTACAGCCAAAAGAAATTGATATAAAAAGGACGCCAAGATTTAAAAAACAAAAAGTTAAAATTATATTGATGACACATAGTCTACACCCATTGGAGAAATTGATATAAACATGACGCCAAGATATAATTGTTACAATACTTTTTGTTTAAACTGAATAAATATATAGATCAATATGGAACATAGGTATACATTTAAACTGTAAAATGCATAAAAATATGATAACAAAAATTATGAAAATTTTTTAGCAATGGGACATTTTACAATGAAACCCACATGAATGCAAAAGTGGTTGTTTTAAGTAAGTCAATTTTTATAACATAGAAAAATAATATGTATTTTTTACCATTGCCACGATATTTTTATGATTTTTGATGTCATATGTTTATGAATTTTACAGTTTAAATGTATACCTATGTTCCATATTGATCTATACATTTATACATTTTAAACAAAAGTATTGTAATAATTATATCTTGGCGCCATGTTTATATCAATTTCTTCAATGGCTGTACTCCTATCATCAATATCATTTTAACTTTTTAATTTTTAAATCTTGGCGTCCTTTTTATATCTATTTTTTTAATGGTTGTACTTCCTATCATTAATATCATTTCAATGTTTTTATTTTGAGGAGCTCGTTTCTTGGCTTTCATTTTTGCGATGCAGTCGTTTTTGTTTAGATATCAATTCATTTTTGAAAATATTTCTATATTAGTATAATTTCATACAACAACGTAAATAATAATAATTGTTTTATTTATAAAATTCTCAAATAGTATAAAAAATAATTCTTACATATTTCGTCGTTTTGAATTTTTTACATAATATTATTAAAATTTAAACGTACTATATCTTTTCTAAATAGTTCGAGTTATACAATTGTTTATATTTAACACTTTAATATGGAAATTAATTTTTTTATTAAAATAAAACCTAAAAATATTGAAACTGTTCACTTTGCTTCAAAATTGTTACATTTTGATTTAATCACATATATGATTTTCTGTTTAACTTGTGGATAGTTATATTTTCATTTAAGTAAATCAGCGATTTTATTTCGTTGCATATTGGTAGGTAAGACTTTTGTACTGCATCTATATGATACAATTCCGGCGATTAATCTAAAAGGATCAATTTTATGTAGAAAATGTATTTTCCGATAAAATGTCAATATCAATCAACTTGGCTAACGAAAATAAAAATAAGAAGAAGAAGAAACATTTTTCATCGAAATTGACTACTTTTAAAAAAGTTTTTCTAAAAAACATTTTCTACATAAAATTGATATTTTTAGATTTATTGCCGGAATTGTATCCATAAATGCAGTACAAAAGTCTTACCTACCAATATGCAACGAAATAAAATCGTTGATTTACTTAAGTAAAAATATAAATATCCACACGTTAAACAGAAAATCATATATGTGATTAAATCAAAATGAAACAATTTTGAAGCAAAGTGAACAATTTCAACACGGAAAGATATTTTTAGCTTTTATTTTAATATTATTTTTTAAATTATTTTAGAAACCATTTTAAAAGTTCATATATGTAAGATGCATTTTGCTCCTTAGCGCTTGGTGATTACGCTGATACCAAAATTGAGCTTTTTAATGCATTAGCAATATTTATTAGCGGTCAAAAACAGATCTAATTTCCTTGGCATTAATGACTAGAGCTGTTAGCATATATTATTAATAAGTTATTGATTTATTATTATTAAGGATTGTGATTAATTGCATATATATTAATCACTTTCTCAATTTTGTATTATTTATACTTCATTATTTATTATTATTTGTCATGGATATATACATAACTACAGAAACCGACACTAATTTTTTATGTTTATAAATACTAGGTACATAGGAATTAAAATTTAGGAAATGTACATTATAAAACTTCAAGATAAAAACGAAATTTAATATTTGATTTTAATTTTTGCTACTACTATCTCTTTGCCCAGGCCTCCTTAAATTTATGTCCAAGAAGTCTACGTTATAATTCAAAGTTAATGACTTTAACTTATTTGTTATTATCTTAGTGTTCTATACATTAGAGTAAATTAAAGAATGTTGACCATTCCGTAATGTCGTCCAAATATATAGAACCAATAATGAGCACACCATAAAATCAATCAATAAACTAAAAAAGTTGGCCTTTAAAATTAGTGTAAGTATTAATTTTTTAATGTGTCTATTATGTATGTTATATTTTTTTAATTTGACTAATATTACCCGATTAAAACATTGTTCAGTTATACTCGACCTATAGATATTCATTTTTCTTTATATATATACCTTATATTGGATATATATGTATCTATGCATATATTGTTTAATATCTATGATTGTACTCTATACAATATGGTAAATCTAAAATATTTGAAGCTATTTATTGGATACAACAGAATTTGTTATACCATATTTGTGTACAAGTACCTATTATGTATCTCACATTGTATAAGTTGAAGAGCCTACAAGCTCCTGTGACATTTCTTAGACAAAATAATTAAATAACTTTACAGAATATTTAACGGCATTGAAATGTATAGAATTCAGACTGACGAACTGAATCATGGAAATAGTTTAATTTATGTAAATTAAAGCAACTTTTAAGAGTGAAGAAGATGAAACCGACACAATAAAATAATTTGTAAAGTGGATATAAAAACAGTAATTAATTAAAGGCCCAATCGATATGCATGTCAACTCTACTTTATTGACTGGATCAGGAGGTGCAGTCAACTCAGCTAAAGGAGCTTACTCCTGACCACCCGACAGCCGGACAGCTCCGTTGGTCCACTCCCGAAGAGTTTATTCCGTCCCGGGGCTTGCTTATAGATCTGGCCGGACCCGGCACGGTATTCTATCGAAACAAGATGAAACGAATCGCCAAGGTGAAAAAGTTACAGGCGAAACAACATGCTCAACAAGAGCGTATGGGCGGGGGGAGGTCCGCAGTGCAAGCGGTTCAGGCAGCGATGAGCTTTGCTGCTGCTGCTCGAAGTAAAACGGGATCAGCGGGTGGTGGTAGAAGGGGTGAGGATGAAGAGAACGATAATCAGTTGGGTAGGTTACATTTTTATAATAAAGTTTAACATTTTTTATGAATTTATTTTTGCTACTGGTTAATTAATCTAATAGAATATAATTAAAATATATAAATGAAAAAAATTATATAATTTTAGTTATTAAGTAGAACAGCCGGCAACCCTAATACAGTTGGTTAAAATTAAAAGTAGAGCGTTAGCAAGAAGAAAGATTATTAAATTAAATCAACCTTATATTTCGAAGTTAAACTTTCTAATCAAACGTTAGCAAGAAAAGTAAAATAGAATACGTACAGTTTATAATTTATAGTTTTAGCACAGAATTAATTGAAATTACGTAGCAATATAAGCTAGTTACCAATCAATAAAAATTATGCCAAGATATAAATACAACGTTTCCAGCTTCCAATTTATGTTATTTCTATAAATCCTATGCTGCAAAAGATCACATTATCCTATTTTAGTTAATTAAGGAAACCTTATAATCTGCATGTATACAGAATTAGAGATGAAACATAAGCATCATGAACTAAAGGAACTTTTACTATTTTTAAGTATTGCCTATTACAGATAGTTTAATATAATTATCAGTGAAATATTCAAATTTATTTAATCTATTGATCTATGTACATTACTTCAAAATTGGAGTATCAAAACCTACTAAATGATCAAGTGTATAATTTCATTATCTACTCTTAGGCATGTTAGCCAGGGCAGAAGTGGAAGATTGGGAAACGAGTTCAGAACATCTTGGCGGTCTAGAATCCCGTTTGAAAACCTGGCACTCAGCTATGAAGGGATCAGACCGACGCGTTGCGGTTCCTGTAGTGAAGTTAAGGCGTCCTCAAGTTGAGGTAAACTTTTTAAACTGTGATTATTTATGACTAAAACCTAAATTTAAGTTCTCTCTATTCTAAATATAGTTCGTGTGTATATACATTATAATCTTTTAATAATTCTTGTGCAACGTATTTTCTTTTTCTGTTTTCTGTTTTCTGTTATCGTGTAGTTTTGTAACCAAATTAAATCTGTTTTTGAGTAAGTAAAGTTCTTTATATGTTCGAATCAAAAGTTTATCCATTTTATATTACAGTATTTGAAAACAATTTTTTAATTTTACAATATAGCTACATTATATAGGGTGTTTCAGCTATTATGGCCGTTTTTAGATGAGAAATTTAACATTTTCGTATTTTCAATTTTTAATGTTATTTTAAATAATATCAATGTTAACAAATTATATTGCAGTGATAAAAGGCAATGTATGTTATTTATATCTATGAAATCTATAATTGTATATATATTCAAATATTCAAAATATCTATGATTGTTATTCTAAAATCATTGTAATCGCTGTACTTCATTCTTAGAGAATATGGATTTTGCTATTATCAAAAGATATATAAATCTACTAATTGAAAAATTAAAACGCAATGAAATGTCGGCAGTTGATATTCACCGTATTATTAACACAGCTTGGTGTGACGTCGTTTCTGAACGAGGAACAAGACAAGTTCCACTTGTTTAGTGAAGGATCGCGTAAAAGTTTGGAAAGAAAAGAAAATGAAAGTCGTAAATCAGTTGTTCGAGTCAATCTCATACCAATCATCGCGGAGCAAGTAAATTCAGATCCATATCTTAGTTGTCGAAAACTAGCAGCTGAACATGATGTCAATCATCTGCTTATTTACCAAATAATCACTGAGGATCTTCATTTGAAATCTGTTTCTGATCGATATGTGCCCCACGAATTGACCCAGGCGATGAAGGATAACCGTATGCGTTGTAGCAGAGAGCTTATTCGGTCTGCTGGGACAAGACATATCAGAAAGCGTACAGTACATACAGATGAGAAGTGGTTTTATTCAAGACCAATGGGGTGCCCTTCAACACGAACATCCTGGATTACTCCTG
>JAYRBW010068074.1:0-27739 GCA_036023295.1 Invenusta paracnida | reverse complement strand
ACTGATTTGTGACTATAATTGTGTACAGTTTGTTAAATAATTATATACAATGTTATCAAAAGTGTTTGTTTTAAAAATTGCAGGGGACTTATTGGACACCTTGTATATAATTTCCCATATTATAATAATTGCCTGACAATGGAGATTATTGTAACAATATATAACTTTTTATTTCTATACCAATTTTAAAAGAAAATTAAATTTACAAATGTTAAAGCCTAAATTGTCACCCTGTATAATAATAAAATAAAAAAATAGTTTTTGGATTTGAAATTTCTTACTGAACTGTCTATTCATAAGCTAAAATTTATAATGCATCATGAATATCAGTATTTTTATTCAATCTATCTAATGCCTCCTAAATTGTTAATTTTCTTTAATTAATTATTTATTCTTTAAGAATCTTTATTCTTTCAGTATAAATACTATTTGATTTTGAAATTATACACAATATATTTTAACTGCTTTATAGAGAGATCCATTGAAATAAATAAACACATGACTAATATTATATCCCCTTTCCAATTCATACTGAATGCTTCAAATAACCATCAGTAGCAGGAATAACTAATAACTCACCTTTTCCTTTTATTCTTTCTTGTTGTATAACATTTTAGATATTGCCAACTTAAATATCATAGTCTCCTTTGAGCATTGTGTAAGAATAAATGACATAGTTTCACTTAGGAATTGGTGTAAATAATCAGTTTTTTTACTTAACCAAAAGACATTAACTATTAGGTTAGTATCAAGCTGTGATTTAGGTTGTATTATTTTACCAGATATTAATAGGTGGTATGTTGTGAGAACATATGTTGTTGTATCAGATGATAGAACAGCTGCTTGTTAATATAATGGCTGCAAGTTTGAGTCTATCAAAGTAGACTTTGAACAAAATTAAAATATACACAGATTCCTCTATGACAGCTGTGCTAGTTGAGTGTCAGTAGGTTGAGAAAGTTAATTTGGGTTTATAGATCTGCTCAGTTGCACTAGATAAAGTGGGACTAGCTAGTCTTGGACTAAATGCTAGTCTCAGGACTACATAGCTCCCAGGACTAAAAATCGTTTCATAATGAAGACCTATCTTAACTAATCCTAGGACTAAATAGTCTTGGACTAAAACCAGACGGACAATAAATCTATTGATGTCTAAAATCACGTCTCAAACTGCAACCAATAAAAATATTTGGATAATGAAAAATTTGGATTTTTAAATATTGAGTAAACACCCTCTATTATACAGCGAAATAGGCATCATTTTTTATTGTTTTTCATTTTATAATGGATAATAATTATACAGTGTGCTGTTGACTTAGATATCCAGTGTAGGTCACCCACAACAAATAAAATGATCCAGTTGATAGAAAATTAAAAAAAAACCGAAAGCTTGAAGCTTAGAAGAAATGGTACAATTTCTCTTAGCAGGACGTTTTAAGTGTTCAGATGATGAAATATTTAAATTATGTATACTGCCCTTACTCATCCTGTATCTTTGTTGAAAATCGCTTTTGCTGTACACATCAAAAGGATTAAGGCAGTTGCAAAATATTTGCTTTCTTCAAAGTGCCTGATTATTGTTCAAGATATAGTGCACTAGTTCCATTGATTAACTAACTCAGATAACTGTCTTTTACTTTGAACCACTATACATGTTTTAAATATGAGTTAGTCCTGCCCCCAATCAGGACTAAAGTAAGGAGCTAACTTTATTGATTTTTTCACATAATTTAGTCCAGGCCTAAATTATTTAGTCTTGGACTAAGTAATCTTGCTTTATGAAATGCTTAATTCATTTAGTCCAGGACTAACATGCTGATTTAGTCTCAGATTAGCTAGTCCCACTTTATGAAACCGACTCTTTGATCTTAAGCTTTAAAGAAAAAGCCTCCACCCTAAAATTTTGAGAATGATTTACAATAGAGAACAATTTGAGAACAATACAATAATTGACATTTTGGATGTTGATATATACACAGTGCTCCAAAATGACACAATCTTTTTTCTATATTTTATATTATAATAAAAAGCAGATCATATATTAGTCATTAATAAATCAATTTAAGTGCACATTTTATTTGTTTTCAACCATATAGTTACCAATATTGCTTTTGTTTTAAAACTAAATATTTTCTAATTTTTTGGTTCATAGTATATGTTTATTATTTATTGAAGCCTATTCTTATTCATTACACTATACTCACTGTAAATTCACAAAATATGTATAATATGTTATATAACAAACACCAATGAGTACCTACTTAAACCAGGCAAAATATACCTTTAATTAAAATAAAGATAAGTTATCAATGGTGATTTTAAAAAATCTAGTAGAATAATATTGATATCTTGCTATATGTCATATCAATAAAAATTATAATTATGAGATAATTATAAAAAAACTGAAGAAATAGAAATTTTGTCATGCAATTTATTTGTGTTTACAGATGAATTGCTACTCTTTTAAAACATTCTGTAGTAACTATAATTATTAATACTGAATTATTTGGTATTAAAGTATGTTTACTATGAATATATTATATGATCAACTATATTTTAATCTTTGAATTGTTTAAATTTTACTATATGGATGTTTTGCTATTGTTAAATTCTATCAATGGGACATTTTGTTGTAATAATATATCTGTATATGGTGGACTAAAAGTTATATTATTATGTTGTGCACTTTATGCTAAAAGTATTTTCTTTACTTTTTGTTCTCCTTGTTTATTCCTTTTCAGCTTCTCTCCTCATATTTTCTCTCTCTTGTTCTTATCCTTTTATTGCTACACATTATAATTTTTTTCTCAGCTGTACTGTGTTCATAATGGAGTTTTATTAGTGTACCCTGTACCTGAATCTTCCTTTTGTTTTTACAATAAAGTATTATTATTATTGATTCCACTTTATAATTGATTCATTTATAAGATAGAAATTCAACTTTAAATATTTAAAATATGTCATAATTGTTTATTTTCAGATGCGAATTATGCATAATGGTATCTTCATTCTTTTGGAACTTGTGCTTTTTCAAGTTTGTTTTTGTGGTCAGTTTAATGATAATTTAGAGATATATCATCACTTATACTTTTAAATATTGCATTTAACCTAGTGTTTTCAAGAAAATGTTACTAAGAAATGTGTAAATGAAATTCGAATCTTTCTGGTATATTTTATACCACTTTTTACTTTATAACTATTAAAGTAAAAAGATTAACAATTATTGTATGATTATTCCACTTATAAGAAAATAATTTCATTTTGAATGTAGATAGGCATATGTTTAGAATTAGTGTTGCTACTTTTGTACCAATGTTTCATATATATATACATATTTACATGTTTTTTGACATACATACTGATCCTTATTACAGAGTTCATGGGGCCTCCAGATATAACCTTTTTTGTCTTGAGTCCAGGGCATTCTCACTACCACAGTCGACGTAGTCAAATTTTTAGAAATTCGTTATATGGCCAGTTTGAGTCAAGCCCTAAGAAGCCGGTTGGTGCATTCTTATGTATTATGAATATAAATTTTGACAACAATATTTTTGATCAATACAATAAGCATTTTAATCTTATTTACCTTGTTGATCAACAATTTAATCAATCTTGTTTAGCTATATATTGAGTATTTTAGTAAATATATAGTTATTATATTTAAAGATACTTAAGATAACATTGAGAAAAAAATTGTTTGAATCACTGAACATTTTCAAATTGATATTTAAAAAATAAATGACATATTGTTTTTGTATTTCACATTTCAGACAGTCATTTTTGTTCACAGTTTTAAACAAGCTTCACTAAATTTTGTCTACGCTTCTATCCTTTACCAGTATGTACTACTGATGATATTGCTTATCATTTTTAATAATCATGTTATATTGTTATGATTATTCATGATGTTAACCTATATTCCGCTATAAATATAGTCATCAATCTACTATTGCTGGAAAGAAATGGATTTTGTTTTGCCAAGAGGAGACCCGATTTGATATGCCAATTCTCATGAAGTATCTCTCCACTTATGATTCTAAAGAGGTAAGTCATTTTCTTTGTTCATTTGATTTAATAGAAGCTTATATATATATATATATATATATCAATTATTATTATTATTAATTAAAACATTATTTAATACGAATACACAATTAAAAAACTTTTTTTAAATGTATAGCTATTTACAAATTAGCGCAATGTATGTTTATGTGTGTAAGCTGTCTCTTGGTCAAATTTTGGAAAACTTGCTAAATTTTTGTTTGACGAAGTATACTGTCATTCAAATGTTATGCACCTGAAATGTCGTAACCATGTAAAATTGTTCAATTTTGAGTTTTAAGATGTATTTTTGAATAGTCTCTAATTCACTGGGCTAACCGAATTCACTATGCTGACTCAATATAATCCCTTGAAGAAGAATTGGAGAAACACCAATATTTTTTATCATAATATAAAAAACACCACGAGTAAAAAAAAATTGTTATCTATACTAACCATTATCAGTCAAAATAAAACGAAAAGGAGACGTGTGCAGAACTATAAAAACAACATACATGTTAAAATTGAGTACAATTAACTTTACCAGTGTTACATAGTATTATAGTATATCAAAAAATGTACATTGCATAACATAAAACATATTATTATATAAATGTATTATTATAACCATTAATTAAATAAATCAAAGGTTACATATAACATAATTACATTTTATAATCACATTAATAGAAAACCCATAATGCAGTTACCAAAACTCATTGGAATTGACTAAACTTAAGTAGACTAATAAGTAAGCTTAACAATTTTCAGAAATGTCCAATTGAAAAAAATACTATAAACAAATATTCAACTGAATTCAAACACGATCTTTCCAAAATATGTTTAATTTTCTGCAAAAATAGTTATTTAACTTACTTTTAATTTACTTTTTAAATAGTAAAAAGTACAAAGTGTGCTGCTTAAAGGTTAACAGAGATATTGGATTGTGTTTCTAAGATTAATTAAACATTTTATGCCATCATTAATTTTTATTGGATGTTTTATCGTTGGAATGTAACTAAATCATTCATAGTTAATATGATAAAACTTAAATATATATCTACTAAATTATTCATATAGTACATTTTTATGCTCTTGCGCATACCTTTTCTATTTTTATAATGATGCAGTTTGTGACGGTAAAAAATTCCTATTTAAATGCGAGTAGGGTATTTTTTGACCGACTGTTATTGTTTTTTAAATTCTATTTTCGATAAAGTTCATAAATGTGTATTTTTGTTTTTAATCATACAATTCATTATTTCACATTATTTTTGATTAGTATTTTTTGACTTTGCAGTTTTCCATATTGTACCTATATTGGTTTTGCACTGTTTATTATGTAGTATTGCTAATTCATTATAGCTACCATAGTTACAATATTTCAATAAGTATTTTATGAAAAATGGTAAAATAAGTTTTAATTAATCTGTAACAAATATTTTTCCTCAATACAGGCGCATTTCTTAGGTTATGGCCTTGAGGATGCAGAAATGACTATAACTCACCACTTCGCCTATCCTAAAGATATTATGTACCCTGACACAGCTGCCAGCATGGTGCTATCAATCGGCTTAATAAATAGGTAAACTATTGTTGAATATTATTTTATAGAACTTACATAAAATTACAACAAATATTGCTTGTAGTATATTGTTTAAAAATATATTTCTTTTAATATGTTTTCCAGTAATAAAACGGAATACATGGATAATATTACTAATAATTTGTTCCTTCGAATAGTGATATAGAATAAGTTTTAATTTAATTTTTAATTTAACAACTTCATTTTTTGCTTAAATCCCAATTGCGAATTGAATCGACAATACTCTATTTTTAGAAGGATTAGCATATTCAAATAATCAAATATTGAATGACATACTACCTAAGATAAGTAGCTATTCTGTTAGATATCTTCTTGTTTATACGATCGTTTGAATGACATGCTACTACCAATGTAGGTACCTATATTATCTTGTTTATACGCTTGTTTATCAACAATGTATTGTTTGCAGCCTAAGGTTCCAAGAATAGTTGAGAAAATTTCTTATACTTTATAGTTATGCATGTGTATAAAACAATAAAATCATAAACTCGATGTGGCACAATCTGCATTACCACGACGTCATCAACGACCTGCTCGCTTCGAAACTGGATGTGCTGCTCCTCAATTTCTTGATATACCTGACGCCTACTATAGACAGATTTAATTCAATGTGATTGATACGGTTATTGCTTGTATTAAAGAAAGATTTGTTCAGCCTGGTAACAACGTTTATAATGACTGCACAAATGCTTGTGAATTCAGCTAACCAAAATCCACACGAAAACAATCTGTTGCCGTTGTTGGCTTCTACCAAGATGATGTAGACAAGTTTAGCTCAAAACTCAGCATAGTTTGTTACCTACACAATTTAACAGTAATGAGAACAACATAGTCAGCCTGGACGAAATTATCACGTTTTCGAGCGATTTAAGTTCATCACAAAAATCTTTCATGTCACAGGTGGTAATTTTTGTAAAATTATTATTGGTTTCCCCTTTCACTAATACTCTGAGTCAATGTTCTTGTTCGGCTTTAAGGAGAATAAAAACCTTCTTGCAGTCCACGATGTCCAAAAAATACTCAATAATTGCAGGTAGATAATTTGAGCATCCAACCAATTGAGTTCTGCAAACAATCATGAGTCAAGATTTTCACTTCAGAAAGTTTACTGTAAATGATTTATGAAATATAGTGCATACTATGCTAAAATGAAAAAAATTGATATGACAACTATAACTATAATTTTAAAAAACGATTTAAAAAGGTATATCAAAAGTATATAGCAAAGGGGTTCGCCAAAGTTAAATGCAATCCATATAAATGCAAATGCATTCTAGTTAAGAAAATGTAACCGTTTTTTATATAATCAATAAGAGCATTATTTTTATTTTAGCCCTAAACTTATAGTCTATATTTTCAATTGTAGATATGCTATCTTAATTTGTGCGTTATCAATGTTTATTTTAGTAAATGTTTTCTTGATAATAAATAAATAAATATTTACAACTTTACCATTTTTAAATATAATTCTAGAATTTTAAATTCGTTGGATGAAGATTTAATGAAAACGTTTTCATTTCATATTGACACAGATTTTGAGGTAATCTTTTTTAATGTAGCAATATCTCATGCTTCTTATATATTTAATTATCTCTTTTCCGCATTTAGTTTGCGAAATTAATCAATGAATCAGCAGATGTTCGAATGGAACATGTCGAAGGTTTCTGTAACAGTCGTCGAAAGGTGCACTGTTTCACATGGATTACAGAAAATGGTGTGCTGCCAAATTGTGTAAGGAATGATAATTATTTTCGTGTAAAATATTACTTTGTTAATTTTATCATACATTAATTATTATTAATAATTATACTTTCTGCTGAGTTATTAATTCAAATATATGATTCCTTATATCTTGCAATGATCACTAGTAGCAATCAAGTCTTGTTTATGTACTTTTTAATGTTAAATAATTCGTGTATATATTATAGTATACTTAAAATAGTAATTTAAACACGATGGCTATTTACTATTAAGAGTATTATTTTAATATATAGTGTAATATGTATAAAAATGATTTCTTTCTTGTGTAATGGTTTATTTTTGAAACGTAAATATATTTTTTGCAAAATTATTAAAATTTTAACGCTTGTATAAAAAATTCATTTGTTTCCAAATTTTTACTTATTGATTTTAAACGGATTAGTTTGAAGCAACGTTATCTTTTTAATGGCAAATCATTTAATTATTCGATTAGTTTTTTTTCTTTTGTGTTTGTATATTTCAAGGATAAACCAATTGATGTTGATGAGGTTGTATTCGCCATTAAAACCTACTCGGGATACTTCAAAGACAGAAGTAAGCTACTGATATTAAGAATATAGTTAATGAATGAAGACTATAATTAAAAGTGCATTAAGAATTGATTGTTGCAAATTTCTTTTTTATTACACAAATGAAAAAGTAAAAATAATGCGTTGATCTAAATGGTAATTAGCAGTCTTTCATTTTAAACTAAATTATCATTGGGAGCTTGCTTAAATAGACTAGAAATATGCTTGAAAATGTGTTTTTCTTGTAACGTACCGAAAATGGAAAAATTCAGCGAAGTACAGCTTTAAAAACAATAATATAGTTCTTATGCATTCACAATGCCTTCAAATATTAGTCGCTTTGTATTTAGCTTCAAAAGTTACATAAAGATACTAAAAATTCCTTGAAATGAAGCTAAATTAATCATATACAAAATATTGGAATTTTAATATGTATTTCTAAATAATAGAATTGTAATATATTTGATTACATTATTGAAATAAATAGGATTAATTAATTACATTATCGGATCAAATCTACTTGAAAATAAAATGAAGCAAGGCAAAAAACATTGATATTAGCTGCTAAATTATACTCTTATTTTATAAAGATGTGCCATATTATGTATATTTTGCATATCTATTGCATATCTTTTTTTATAATTACTCGATTGCTCAACCGATGACTAAATTAGTCATAAACTAAGTCTTGACTTAAGTGACGGTGTCTGTTGTTCAAACGGTAACTAAGTTAATCGATGACTAACTCTACAACGCGTATTATTTTTTAATATGGAAAAGCTTAATATGCGATAGACGAGTATTAAGTCGCAGTTAAATAGTTGTAGTTGGCTATAATTGTTATAATATTTTTGTAATTATACTATGTAGGTACTAGGTAGTTATGTTTGGCAATCTATATCATCACTATATTATACTAGACGCTATTGAAGATTTGGAAAATATAGAAAACGAGTATAGAAATTTAAAAGAACGTCAAAATCCGTTTGATATTTATTCTAATGAGGAATTTAAAAATCGATTTCGCCTATTTAAAGAATCCTTTACTCTTTGTGATTAACTAAGACCTTTTATTCCTGAATGAAATATGGCATGGGGACTATCCTTAGAAGAGAAACTTTGTATTACATTGCGTTTTTATAAAACTAACTGCTTACAACCATGTGTTGGTGATTTTGTTCGTATTCATAAAGGTACTGTTAGCAAGGTAATACACAGCAGTACACTTGCAATATGTGAGTTACGACCAGGGTTCGATCCACTAAACATTGTGTCAGCCGGTTTTAAACAAATTGCCGGCTTCCCAAGAGTTATAGGATGTATCGATGGAATACATATAAAAGTACAAAAATTTGAAGATGATCCCGAAAACTTCATAAACAGAAAAGGTGTATACTCTATTAATATCAGTATTACTCTAAGCAGTATGTGATCATAAATTGCGTATTGTGGACATAGTTTGCCGTTGGCCTGGTTCTGTGTACGATGCTCGAATCTTCGATAATTCAGTTATTAAACATGACCTGATTACAAGAGATCTAAACGGTGTTTTATTAGCGGATAGCGGTTATCCTTGTATAAATTATCTCCTTACTCCAGTTTTACGCCCACTTCATGAAGAAGAACGAAGATACAATAGCAGTCATATTCGCACACATAACTCCGTTGAACGTTTTTTGGACTACTCAAACGTCGTTTTCTATGTTTAGAAGGTAAATTGCGTTACTCAGTAACTTTTGTTGTCAAATTATTTTAGCTTGTGCAATTCTCCATAATTTTGCAAATGAAAATGATGGTTTAAACTAGTTAATGATCAAGAGGATTTTAATAACAATTTATTCGATAATGCTCACCGTGTAATGTGTTTAGAAACATGTTTATCAACAGACATTTTTCCAATTAACTTCAAAGTAAAATTACCCAGTTTTTATTATCAATATATGTACTTATTTTGAATTGAATTCATTCCTTCATAAGTTTAATATATACTGTTACTTATAACTCTCAAGTTTGTTTATTTTATAGTACATATTATACATGTATTTTACTGTATATCCAAATATAATGAAAACATCATCTTTATCCGATATCTTTATTATTATATTTTTTTGTAAATATACCAGTTTATATTATACTATTACAATCTCTGATACATACTGTTAATAATGATAATGATGGGTAATGTATAATTGTTATATATACATACATACATAGGTATGTATATTATAGGTATACATATTAAAAGTGGGCACGTAATTATCTAATTATAAATTAGGTCACTACATATCAGTTTGTATATGTAAAATATTATTGTTTTGAGAGTGTAGATGACTACAAATGTAACATGTATAAATCAATAATTTTTAAATCAATAATAATCAATCACCCATGTCATTTAAAACATTTAAAAATAAAAATTTTATCATTAGTATCAATCATTCCCTCAATTTTATTTAAAATATCTATTCGTTTAACGTATTCGACTCGTTTTATTTTTGAACATTATTCTAAGTAGTATATTTTATAATTGTCTTGATTCGATTGTATTTTTGACCGATTTACTGCAGTAGACGATTGTAGTTGTTCGGAGTTTTGAGGTGACGTTGAATTAGATTGAATTGAAACTCGAGGTCTTTTTCTTTGAGGGGGAGCAGGTGAAGCCTGAAAGAATGTACAATTTGAGGAAGATTGTCCATTCGTATCTAATTCGGCTTGATTTTCTGGCATCGTCAATAAAATATTGTTAATAGTGGGTATTAATTTATATAACTTACTAGCTTTATGTAACGTTAAATATGAATCGTTGATACCCATAAGTGGTTCCAATGTCTCGTTTGGTAGGATATCGATCACTGCTTGGATCACAGGTTCTCTCATTACATCATTAGTTCCTCCTACCGTTAATCGTAGCGATCTTTTGAATGTTGCATAGACTTTTTTTGCTTTGGCCTTTGACTCTCAAAATATTAGATAGTTGTTTTATCGACCTAGGTTTGACATTTTGGGAGTTATACAATTTTGAATTATTGTCTCAGGCGTCATTTTTATTCTTAAGTGAAACAGAATCGTATTTTTTGCGCTCTATTGAATTTAAGCTTTGTGTTTCCTTAATAGAACCAATTAAATTTGTTTTATCTAATTCAGTGTAATTTTTTGTATGATTTATTGCAGACATTTTGATATATACATATACATATATATGATGATTATACAATACATTATATAAAGATAGCTATTGTATGTACTTGTGACATACTATAGCGAATTTATGAGTATAATAATCAGTATAATATCATAGACTTATTTGTATAATGTACCTTTATCTGAAAACCAATAGAATTGAAGTAAACAAATTTAGAATGCCTGGATTTCAGTTAATAAGTTAATTTTAGTTAGTTTCAGTTGATTAGTTGATTTCAGTTAATGAGTTAGTTAGTCATTCATCGATTGAACAACAAAGACGGTACATACGTCTACAACGCGTTGTAGCTAATCAACGACTAGTCAATGATTAATTTAGTGATCGGTTGAGCAATCGAGTGAATATGTTTTAAATCTTCTATATTGTTAGTTTATATGTTGGAGTATATATTTCGGTACGGGATTCTGACTTTGTATGTATTTTATTTAGTTTTATTAATTTCAATTATAAAATTTAATGATATACTCTCCCCACTTCAATTACTTAGTTAATTACTTTGTTATTAATATTTTTAAATAAAAAATCGTGATCCGAGCAGTATTTAGCAGAGTTATTCTTTGATGTTTAGAGATATAGCATTGTTTCAATAATATTATTTTCATCGTTCGGTTCCTTTCAGTTCCTATGATCAAGGCTACTTGGGCCAACTCCACCAAACATTTGCATTATTTCGCCGATGTTTCTGACCCCTCTATACCAACTGTTGATATTGGTGTTGCAAACACTGAAAATGGTATGATGCAAACTTGTGGATTTTAATAAAACTCTAATCGTTAAAAAAATCATAATACATTTTGAATATTAAGAAATAGTCTGTGAGTAATTGTTGTAAGTTGTGTTATATAGTACAATAGGTCTGACATATTGATGTGATATATTTTAAAATTTTATTTAAAACACCAATTTAAAAGGCTATTTTAAGAATATATCAAACCCTGTCAAAAGAATTGCCTACTCCCACACTCCCCTATAAATTTGTTATCAAATTTTAATAAATTACTCTTTACAATGTTATTAATAATATGCTAAAGTTTACTTTTGTTTTGTATTATAATAATATAATAAGTACCTAATAATAACACGTAAAATTACCTATTATACAAAAAACTTCATTCTATTGTTTAGTTAACTTATATTATTCTTATTTGCTACTGATTTTTCTAATAGTAGTATTTTTGGAAACGGAATTTTATTTTTAATATATTTTAATTTTGTTGCTATACATTAATAATAATGAAGTTGACAATTTTGCGTAAATAATGTATTCTATTTATTGCTAGGTATATTGCTATGTTCTTTAATAATTGCTTACTATAATCAATTTAAAAGTCGACCATTTATTGTACTATTTTTTATTCGAGGTCATTGCCAAAAACTACTCAATATATTACATTACGTGGTTCGCAACCCTGAATTGAGTAGTCGAAAATTTCTTGTTATTGCTGATGATGATACACTATTAAGGTAGGTACAAATTTATGATTTTCGGAATACTTTTATTTTGTTCTAATTGTTTAAAGAAATCGAAGCATATTAAAATAATGTTAATATTAGGATTCTTCCTTAGATTTAAATCACCTTATAACTACATAGGTTTGTGTATTTGTAAATGCCAGGATAATCATTAGCAAGTAAACTATATAAATTTTTATTTGTCAGTTATATTTTAGATAATAGGTTTGTATTAAATAGATGTGTAGGTATTTTCTTTAATAAATATGGTTTCGAGTAAAATGATAAATCAGACAGTTCTGTAATAATGCCCAAAAAACTTGGCTACATTATATAATGACTCTGACTTTCCCAGTTTCCTTCGATAAATCGATAGAATAAAAATATATTTAATTATAATGACGTGGGGAGAGAACAAACGAAGTTGTAGGAAAGACACACAGGCTTAAAATTTGTTATTTTGTGCTCGCAGATCTTAACAAAACTAGGCTTATATAGCCGAGGTGATGTTTTTGCCCGTTCTAATTTATCTTTCTTGTTACATGGTGGTAAGTAAAATTATAGGATTTTACTTTAATGTAATATTATGAAAAATCGTTTCTCCTCTGAAATTTTCTTTCGAAATAAGCCTACTGTTCTTATATTCGCAACTCAAGTGTCTGGCGAGACATGAAGCCGAAAAAACTATTTTAAAAATATTCTTAAATTTTATCTAACATATTATATATTTTTTCGACTTGATTTTGCACTATAACACCTTTTAATAAATTTGTTGGACTGGACATGTTAAAGCATTTTTTCTGTAAAAATTATTATTTCTTAGTTATTTGATTATTATTTATAAAAATAATGAGTGTCATAAAGCAATAATTATTCCAAAAAGGCGATTATATCATTTTTCTAGATAGCTAGTTGTTAATGAAATTAATTGAAAAATGTATGATAAATTTAAAAAAGTAATGGACTATTTTCTATGTCGAACTTTTTAAATAAGAAATTAAACTAAATGAAAAATTTGAAACCCATGAATATGTTTAGTGTTTAATAAACTAGCGTCTCCTTGCAGCCTCGTCTGTATTAAAATTATAATAAATGTAATATATGTAGATGTGAATATCCTCAAATATTTTAACGCGATTTATATGTGTGTATGTATATCTATGTTTATTTTTAACTTACTACATGTCTTTTATAATCATAGACCGAGTTTGGTTTAATTTCATTAGTAAATAACCCAAGAATGCCATGATGACATTAAATTTTTTTTTATTTTCCGCTTTTAACAAGTGCTATAACAATCGCTAGGTTTATATTAAGGTGAGGCAGCATGATCCACAGATGACAATGGTCTAATTTAGACACATCCTAAGTAAATTATAGTAGATATAGATTATTGAAGCTACCGTCCTCACTGCAATTATTAACATTAGATAGATAAAAAGCTATAATGAATTCCTATTTAGCCAATTCGTCCAATTTTTGTGCAGATTATCGCGTTAACATGGTCATTTCAGCGAAGAAACAGCTCTTACACATACATTTTGTTAACATATAATAAGATTGCTATTTAAGACATTCAACTAAAAAAAGTAATCTTAATTTATTTCTAATTATTATTTATTTGAAAATTATAGAATTATTCCAATGTTTTGATACTCTTCTGCATTTGTGATATATGACGACTTTGTAACAGTATGCAGAATACATGCACAATCGTGCTACATATATATTTTTTATACTAATCAGAAAATTTTGATATTAAAGTGTAAATAATATTGTTATTTTATTAATCAATTGTTAAGGAATGGTAATATTACTGGGCTATAAGCTAAAGCACCATCTATATACTTCAATAACTGTTTTATGTTACTTTCTCTTATACGCATGAACTCATACGACAAGTTTAAAATGTTTATAACTTGCACATAACACATTAATAAATATTATATTACGCTATAAGTATCTAGAAAACGTCAGTTTACTAATCTAATTTATAAAAAATAATTTTACGGCTCAGAAGCAGTATAGATGATGAAATTTTGCGTTATATGATGTTAAAGTAATCTTCGTTATTTATTGTATTTTATTGATTGCATCTGGGTAGATAGTTATGTAGATGTAGTTATGATTATTTTAATAATTTTTTATTTCATTATATTGAGAGAGAGAGAATGTGGCCTGTTTTTATAAATAAATATATTATAAATAATTTAATAATTTTCTATAATACATTTTTTATTTATTTAAATCTATTTTATTTTAAGTAAATTTATTATAATTGTTCGCAAATCTTGTTTTTTTCGCCATTTAAGTGTTCCTCGGATTCTGAATCTTCTGGCTTGTTACCAAGAAGACAAAAACTTGGCTTTAGGTGAACGCTATGGTTACCTTTCACTGAATGGGGCTGGTTACGATTACATCACTGGTGGCGGAGGGTAAATAGCTATTATTATTTTTTATATAAGTGCATTACTATTTTTGATATTTTGTAAGGGAATAAAAATGAGTTTAAAATCATTGCGTTTTATGTAATGTAATAGACGTTGAATAGATATTTTTTAGTCCAAAGTAATATAATAAAGCACAATACTTGTATAATTTTCACCTGTTTTATATCTCATAAATGGAATTTAAATTATATATAAATTTTAGTAGATACTTTATTATTGTTTTGAAATTCATATTATATTTCTGTTTTTATATTGTATAAATAATTTCAAAATGACTTCTTTTTTAAATGCAGAACTATGTTCTTTATATTATGCTTTCTTTAATATATAACTAGTTATATTCCTTAACAATTATGGGTATACGTTTTTCTCTAATCTAAATAAATATGTAGCTTTGCATACATCGTTTCTTTATCTTGAAGACAGCATTTAAAGAACACGATATATTTTTGTTCGTGCTTTATATTTAGTATATATTATGTTCGAATTTGTGTTTTAAACGAGGTTAATGTTGTTTTTGTTTCACATTTAACATCCCTCCTTTATTCTTCGTGTCCATGCCTTAATTATCCGGAAAAGCGAGTGTTTCCGAGCACATTTGACTGTATGTTTTCTTGATCAAAACAGATAGTTTAAATAAAGACCTTGTACAGAAGATGTTGTATACACATATATATATATATAGAATAGATAGTTTGCTTGGGGGTTTTATAATTATGCACATATGCATATTATTGTGCTGCCCACACTGCTTCACTAATTGGCCTAACATTGGGATCCTAGTTATTCTCACACTGTAAGTCATATTTTGCATTTGACTTTATTGGTAGGTATTTCCCTAGTCTTCTGCTTACGGAATATAACAGAGAAGGCAGTGGATTTAGATTATAAGACGTCGCGCCGCGTTAATTCCCATCCAGTTGGTTTTGTGTGTAGATATGGTTAGCTGTGGCTCCATGAGAAGTGTGAATCTAAGCTTCCGAGGGTGGCAGAGGCAAACTACGGGTACCCGTCCTCCTTCGTTGTTGGTATTTGTGTGTTGTGTCGTCATGTTTGCGTGTTTACACAGTGTCGTTTGGGTACCATATAATTGTTGCCCCAATGCGCGCCATGTTGTGCCATCTATTCTATGCACAATGTATGTATTTAGTGGTGCAGTGATACACCTGCTCCCCACTAACTAACTACCTACCATCGCTATCAATTCGTCGACTCCCACTAACTATATATTCTTTTCCAGTCCTTTCGGTTGTACACAAATTTTCTCTGAATGCCATCCTTAGCTGTTTCCCAACCAAAATCGTATATCGCCCATCAGATACCCAAGAGTGACTCTCTCTCTCTGTCCTAGAAAGGCCCGGCTCATCTTATTAAGGCTCTTCGAGTTTATTCTAATGTCGTTCCCTACCTTCAGTTCTCTCCCTTTCATAGTTTTTTAAACTAGAGGTAGGGAGTGGGGTATTGTGTGTGCCTTGTGGCAATGGACTGGAGTTAGTGAAGTTGTTGTTGAACACCATTTCATTTGGAAAAGCAGAGTCTGATATTATTATTGACGAAGTAGAGAAAGTGTGCTTTTCTCCCCTGAAAGTGTATACAAATCCATCTCGAGCTGTAAACTCCGGGGAAAATAGTACGAATCACAGTGTCGCCTTGCTGCGAAAACGCACTGTTATTATAATTATTCGAGGCTTTTTTGACAGTTCCGGAGCAGCCAATTTGGGACATGACGATTTTGGCAAGCTTTCCAGCAAGTCTTTGTTTTTACACTAACATATTTGAAAGTGTTTGGTGCGTCCCATAATTTGTACTAGATAGTTCTTCTAATTTCTAGTCTCCCACTTTTTCATGAATCTGTTTTTATCAACACTTCTTATCACTGATGGGTGCTATTATAATGACTTTATATTATAGTCTAACATTTATAAATCCTGATTAACTTAAGCCTAATACTGTCAATAACGCGGACTCCATGAAAAGATCATTTAACTGGACATGCCGTTAATCCAAATTATCAATAATTAGGCTTTATTATTCAATGTTATTCATTCTTAATTTATTGATTTTACACCAATAACAATAATTTATTACAGATAATATGGATCTCCGGTCCTATACATTTTACCGTAATGGATCTGTAAAAGTATTCATTGAGTCCTCGGTTAACGGACATAAAATATAAGCTGTACTGTAACTTTTTCCAATAATAGTATATGACATCTTCAAATGGCTATCATTTATTTGTTTGATTTTATACGTTATTTATTAAGGTATGTCAGCAAATAATAATAATTTTAATGCTGAATACCCTCCATTTTAAATATATTTAAACATCCGTAAATAATTTATATTATATGAGAAAATAGTTAAAAACCAATTAATAAATTAAATCAAAGTCATGGTTATAAAAGTGAGAAGATTTTATAATATAATACTTAATGTGTACAAATATAGATTGTATTAATATTATGCCAAATAATAAAAATGTCATAGTATAAAAACAAATATACTCGTATAAGTCAATTAACAAATAATTAATTAATAGTAGTAGTGATATAGAAAATAAATAGCATGCACTATTTTACTAGAAATTACCTATATAGACAAACAAATTATTTATTGAGGTAAATAAATCGAGTTAGGTTTGTATGCATGTGATTTCTTTTTAAATCAAATTTTTAGATGGCCCAAATGTGACTTTGTTATTCTCTCTCTAAATTCCGATTAAAATTCCACGAGTTGCTTGTTTCTTTATATCACAAGTGAAAACGTGTTCTAATGTTATATATTTTATTTAGACATGACATCTGTATGTATTTAGTTTAGTTTTAAATTAATACATTTAATAAAATAATATTGAAGTATATTGTTTAAATCATCACACATTTATTTTGATTTCATTCTACAAGAAAATATCGTATTGTTCATTTTTATTAGATTATCGATTAATTTGTATTTATTTGAATAATTCCGTGCTTTATGAGTAATTAGAATATATAGTATATAAAATAATCAAATAAAGACTTTTATTTTTGATAACAACACTATTGCTGCTTATGAGAAATCAATGCACTTCTGTCCTTAATCTTTAATTTATTTAGGATTACTACGTGGATATATGTTTTTCATCCGTTCTAATACTGTGTTTTAGTTTTAGGATAATGGTTTCTTGTTAATCTCCTCCCACGAATTCAGATAATGCCCACTTTAGTATAAAATGTGACAGTTAGATTACCAAGTTGAATAAACTAAATCATCTATTTAATTCAAAACGCATGCAGTTTTAATAAAATCTATTTCGATATTAAGATATAAATAAATAAATAATGCTCCACGCAATTGTTAGAAAAGATTTAAAGCTAGGTTGTTTTCTTACAATTGAATGACAGTAAAATGACAATTTTTATTGTACTCATTGTAAACTCAACATTAGTTTTTATTGCTTTGATATTAAATGATTAAATTTTCAGGCAATCGCAAATTTTATATGAAGTTTTACATATATAATTAACACCCAGTGTACTGTGTCATTGGTAAAATTAGTTTTGACAATGCACTCGAAATAGATAACTAGATTAACGAACCAATACAATGTGTTTTGCTATTGATTTTTATTTGAGAGTAAAATTTCCTGCCTTTAATAAAATATGCTGGAAACGTTCTTATTCTGCAATATTTAAAATCAGTTGCCTGTATAGCTGTATGATTTGTCTTGGTATTATGTGTTTTCCACTCTCTTTGGTGCGTAGTGTATACAACATTCATAATTAATTTGCGATATGTCTAAATAAAAACATAACATTAAAATTCCGTTTCACATAAAATGGAGAGTTCTTTTATAGAATTATAAAGTTATCTTTTTTACAATATGTTGCATTATTTCTTATTTCACTTGTATAACAAAAACGTTTTTATTGCCCAATTGTACAATAATATTACCAATACCTACTAAAAAATAAATTTTATAACAACTAGATGCCTCGCTGTATTACAATATTACAAAAATGAAAGTGGAAAATGTAGATAGTAAGATAAACAGGTAATGTATGCAGTTGGTTAGTTACTTGGTACCCATTAATATGATGTGTTAGTTAAGCAGTCAAATTAGTTAAAAGAAGATTTGCCAATTGTGTCGCGTGCAAAGTGAACTCGAAGTTAGGATGGGGGTCGTAGAGCCTTTGCAGCTTACCTGCCTATCCTATCCTACCCTATCCTGGACATGCGTCCTCAACAACTAATCGGAAAACATGAAGTTGCATTAATCAGGAGACATTGAATATCAAGAGTTGAACCTCGAATGACTTGATAGTGCGGGGATTCCCTTGTCATCCCTTGTATCCACACGACTTGTTCAGGTTAATTTTTTGTTCCTTTTCTTGGCTTAATTGTTTACATTGGCTTTACCAACTAACTAACTCAATTCACTGACTGTTGGATTTGTTTTTTCAGCGGAAGGTTTTAATAACTTACTTTCTCTGCAGATCGGAAACTTTGCTTTCTTTTCATAAGGCTCTGATATCATGTTATCGATATGTTGAATGTATAAGAGAAGAAAAGATAGTGTGGTTACCAGCCGCCCTTTAATATCATAACACCCAAACTAGTTTTATTCTTACCACAATTCTAACAACATTTTCACCAAATCTATATATGCCAAGCGGTCGAATTGCTATTTTTCTATCATCAATTATATACTTCTTGTAATTTTTTAACGTGGTTATTGGATGTGAGCTATATTAGTATTTATATATACTATAGTAGGCTGCTGTTTTAATATATTTTCAGAAATATGGAGTGAAATATTGGTATTCCTATTACTTGTCAAGCGATAAAATAATTAATTAATCAGCATGTCAAGTTATGACCCTTTTTGTTTCATAACTACCTGTTATGGAACTTCTCATCTATACACCCTCTATATACTCACTTTTTTGCGTGTTTAAAACTATTCATATAATATTATGTTGCCCGTTTCATTTAATGAAAATAAAGTCAATAAAACTTTATGTGACGTTTATTAGAGTGTATACAAATGGCAATAAAATGTTCAAGTTCGAAAATGTCATTTAAAACATCCCTCCAGTTTTGTTTATTCTTAACCTTTGCATCATCATATCGAGATAAACCTTTACAATTTCATTCTATAAGCTTTTAAGTATCCGGGTGTTTTTTAAATGCTGAATTAAATTATAGTCAGTTTAATATTATATTGTAAGCTAGTTTTATATTTATATGTTAAGGATTAAATGTAACATTTAAAAAAATATATATTACTATATAAATTGAAAATGTTAAATTAAAAACTATTTTATTGTTAGCTATAATATAATATGAATTCCTAGGTAAAATTGCTATTTTAGCATGTTATAAAATTATTTTGTTTTTACATTGTAAACATATTTAATCAATTATTGATATATGCATCATTATTGAAATTTACTAGACCATTTTTAATGAATAATTTACATTATTATTAATTACATTGGATATTTATAAAAAACAGAAATTGTTTACAATTATTGTTAATTGTCGTTTACAATCAGTTTGTTATTATACTTTGCCCCTATAATTATGGAGATCGTTGGTATGCAGATCCACTATCATTATTTCTTGTTACATGAATATCATCGTCTAAATTATCGATAGTTTAATTCTACTTAAAAACCACTAATATGTTTTTGAGAGAATTAGCATTGGCTTTTTGACTTAAATTTTTTATAGACATATATTCTCATAAGTCAATATATAACAATATTAGTTATATAACAAGTGCTGGATGCACTGGATTATATATAAATAGTATAGAAGGACTTAAGCTATAATGCTCCGAGAAAGGCTTAAGTCCTTCTATACTATTTGTATATATTCTCCTATTGTTATATCCAAGAAAGTTAGAAATTATGTTTTAACTCAATGGATGTTTAAATATTTATACATATTTCCATTTTAAAATATGAAACTGCAATATATATTAAATAAATTATTTGAAAATATGACAAATATAAAATGTAATTAAATTAGCTTTAAACTAAATCGTGTATAATAATTATGACAATTTTAAGATCAGTTGATATTATTTTTTAATTATAAACCTATTATTTTACCTAATTGCATATTTACAGCTAGATTATATTTATTTGTAGATCTAGGTACTTGTAGTGAAATATAGCTCTAACTATATTCCGTTAAATAGATATATTTAATCGGAATTTACTATAAAGCTTATAACATCATATATTTTAGCAGGATCAAATTAAATAGAAACGAAAGCTTTAAATTCTAGTAATGGCTAAATATTTTTTATGTTTATTTTAAATCAGTCAAATAAAATTTAAATCCTTGTCTATTAATACGTCCCCATAATAATAATATGAAATGTAAAAATAAGGAAGGTTTAGCATTTAACACTGTTTGGTATTAGAAATGTATTTACTATCATGACGTTTCGGGTATATTTAACAAGTGATAAAGTTAGATACAGTCATTATATAATATGTGAAATTATGTCACGTAACCGGGTAAATTATGCCATCGGATTAAATGTTTTCAAGTATAATCGGTACCGATACACAACCATTAATTAAATTTTTTAATTAATTAGTTTAATCTAGTAAAATGCACTCTTACATACATGCTTATATATACACTTCCGACACAATCTAATTAGCTTTTGTAGTCGTTAAGTTGTATATAATATAATGATAATATTATTAAATGATAAATTGTATACATTATTTTTTCAATCTTTTATTGACGTTGTGTTTGCCCTGTCCTTTGTCTGCAGAATGGTATTGAGCATGAATGTTGTAAAAACCCTAACTGCTTCAAAGAACTCAGAATTGGTCCAGTGTTCACAGCCTAACGACCCCGATGACATGCGACTTGGAATGTGGCTTCAAGATCTTGAGATTCCAATAACACACTCCCATCTGTTTCATCAGGTTATTAGTCCGCTTGGTCTACTGTTGTTAAGTTTTTGCCTATAGGCGCTCATTCGATCAAAACTATATAAAAATTCAAAATTCCGGTTTGTCTAAGCATTTTATTAATCGGGGGTTCTAATCTTACAGTTACAGACTGATAACAAAATATTGTACTGCGGTATATTTTGTTACATACCTTTTTATGTGCCATGTTTCAACTTACTATAGTTATGTGATGACAATTTTCAGTGTTTGATTCATAGCTAAGAAATAATTTAATGTTATTTAAACTTTTTTATATTATAAGGTCTCAACTGTAATGAATGCCTTATTAAAAATGAAAGCAAATTTTATTGCAGCAACATCATTTTAACCGTATAATGTCAGAAGTGTTTAACTGACTTGTAATTTTCCAACATTCGAAAATGATGTGTTACTTTTTAATCGTTTTATAATTTATTTTTATTATTTTTTATGATTATTTCTGTGGTTTTTAAATTAAACAGTTTATTGGTTTTAATTGCCGTGGTAAATTTTTCACGTTAGTTCGTATATAAAAAACGTAAATATATGTATTTTGATATATACTGACTATAACTACCAATGATGGATTTTCACACTATGATTCTTATGATATATATATTTAGACATAATATATTTCTTCTTGAGTGTTATGTACACTAAGAATAATGTCAGTTTAAAATTTAAAAATTTGTTAAAGAATAATACTTACGAAAGCATAGTGTACAACATTGTATTTATATGTAAAAGTTAGTAATATGCTAAGATCGATTAGATATCATTGTTTTCGTTTATTTGTTAAATTAGCGAGCAACAATATCATTTAGCGAGCAACATAGCACAATACAAGTTTGTGAAAAGTTAAACCACAGATTGTTGATCATTACTGTTAAATATTGAAAGTACAATTCTGGAACTGGTCATAGAAAGGTCAGAGAAATTTTTGGCACCAAAACACCAACCGCATTATATTCCTTGATTGTAATAATCTCTACTATTCGGTACAACTTTCCTGACTACATCCATTGACGACCCTGTTAGCTATGCTTCACTTGGGTGATAAAGGCTATCATCTTTCATCTTCTTAGCATACAATAATTGAAGAGATTTAATATTTTTTAGCACTTTTACTGAGGCTTAAACTGTAAATTAATAGAAAGATTTGACAGGAGGTTCCTGATTGTGTTCTTACCTAGCCTTTCAATTTAGTTGAGCGTTTTAAATGAGTTGTGGGCAGTGATACAGACAATCTTGTTGCTACCACATGACATGTTAATGCATTAGTTGAGAAAGGCTGCAGTATTCAGAAGAATCAACTGTGCGAAAATTTAGAAAAAGAAGCAATGGTGACTCGACATCAAATATTTTACAGTATATAGATTCGATTCCAGGCCTCATTACTATATATATTATATTAATGATATGATAAGATCCATAATCTATGAAAGAAACTTATTCTCTTTATCGTGCTGCATTGGAGAAAAAGAGTCATAAAAGACACGCATAATAAATAAATTGGAAGAAATTAGAGCTGCGAAAGTTTGATAGCTGGAAATTTCTACATATAAAGAGCGAATTGAGTGGGCCAGTGGAGTATCTAATTCATTTAATATCTTATTTTTACTTTACTCTATTTTATTTTATTATAATTTATTCTATTTTTTTCAATTTTTACTCATTTCACTTTATCATACATAATGATTCATATGTAAATACTTCTAAAGTAGTCGTAGATGTTGCTTTGTTGGTGGAGTTTTTACAGACTTATAGGGTTTATGACATGTGAAATGTATCTCAAACCTATAATGTTCTTTTAAAACTATATTAAACTTTATTGTATTGTGTTATTGTATAATTACACTCATTTCACTTTGTCATACATATGAAAATAATAAGGATTTTATATAACTATAAGATATAACACATATATTTTAACTTCATTCATAAGTAAATATCAAATAGATTTATACTTTTACATAAATTTGTATGTATAAATTTATAAATTATTTTAAATATTATTAAACTTATTTTTTTTGTCAGAATATTAATTTGGGTTAGAATGAATATTTTTAGTTTACTTATTTGTACACAAATTGTACATTAATTGTACATGCCTATAATATTGTACAGGATTTTTATTTTCAAGAACAATGAGGAACTCTGTGTTAACAAACTATTTCCACCAACACTTTAATTTTTGGTTATTATATTAATTCCAGATGTTTGAATGGTGATGGCAAAATCATTGGAATATGCAGGAATGCACATTAGTTATGTGATTCTTATAGTATCTCACCAGTTTTAGACAGTTTCGAGTAAAACTAGCAGATATATTTATTTAGAATAATTGATGGTGATCGTTTGAAGTTTGCGTGTAATTTCTTGTTTTGTAGGAATTTCCGAATTTTTTGTATATTGTTGACGCTGAAAAAGAATCGCATTTGAATGTTGATCTAACTTAATATCTACAAGTATATTATCATTATCATGATTGCTTAGAGTTTTATCAAAATCATTTGGTTTGCTCAACTACTTGAAATTTGATTGTTTGGTTCTAACATTTCGTCATCACACACACTTATAGAATTTGCATAACCTTTAACAAATTTAATATTATTCTGTCATGTTGCAGATGACAGTATATGAATATTTATATGTTAAGGAATATAAACACATGTAAATTTAACATATAGGAAAATAAATCAATGAATTAATATATTCAAATTGTAGCGCTTAATTTGAATATAATATTATTACCATGATAGACTATTAAGCACAAAGATTTCTCTCTTATTGATTTCATATACATCGCGCTGTAAATTTTCATCAATATAACTGTTTTTATTTTAATAAATTTTCATGTGTAAATAGGTTACAAAAAAGTAGTATAAAATTAATTTTAAGAGAAAAATATTTTTTAAACAATTTTAACATATGTAAGTTGTCTGTAATATATTATTTATTGTCTGTATATCTAACACTATTTTACAGCTGTTAGTTTTTAAATTATTATTTTGCAAAAGCTTTATGGTATCAAAATAGTAGTATTGAATTGTATACAGATAAACAAGAGTTAAGTTTCTGTGCTTAATTACTCTGAATTACTCTAGAGTTATATTATTACTCTGTAATTAATACCATATCATTTTATCAATATACATATAGAATCGCAATCTAAACTAATTCCATTGAAAATGTTATGCATTTTGCGATCATGGTCAACATAGTATATCATTAAAAAATTAAGTATATGCTAACTCATTTACATCTTATTATGGAAAGTATATATATCAATATAGTTTTTTTAATAGTCTTTTTTTATCGTGGAAATTAAACACACAAAGAAGCTATATTTTTTACCACTATCTTATTTCTTCATATTGTTACATCATTTTATGTCAAATAGTCAATCTATGTTTATAAAATAAATATCTATGATTATTACATTTCGAATATTTCTATAATTAAATGAAGAAATTCCAATTAGAAAAATAATTCTTCTACAATAATTAATTTGTTTCGAATGTTTCTGTTAAACATTCATTCCTTTTTAAAAAATACAACTACTAGCAGCTTCTACTTTCCTCTAAACATTCTGAAGTAATCTATTTTGGGGCTATTGTAAACCCTTATAAAAATAGCTAAATTTCCCCTTATTTATCTGCGTTTTCAATAATTCTCATAATTTGTATATGAAATCTATAAAATAACTAGTATCTTTATCCTATATATCCACCTATAGCATAAAAAAAATATTTCTTATAAATTAAAATAAACATTATTTTTTTAAAGGTTTTTAGTGGTTTTCTGAATAATATTTTAAAGCAAAATCTGAAAATATTATTTTCAGAAAAAATATTTATTTGTCATAGTTTATTTCTCTACACAAGTACATTTATATGAATATTTGCGGATTACAATAAAAACTATTATTTTATATGTTATATTTTATGCCTAAAACTTACCATGTTATTTAGATTTAAAATCATTTATTAGATATAATATTGTTGTTTGGTGTTCACGGTAGTACTAATACAATCTAAAAACATATTAATAAATACATTTAATATGCTTTCGATTTTTCTACATTTTATTTTTTGTTTAAAAATCGATAAATCTAATAATACTTCACAGTTTTTACAACAGATGTATTCATAAAATCGCATTTTCATAAAAATAGGTATGTATTATGTACATCAACTTATTGGATATTTAATTATATATTGTTAACAATAAATTGGAATTGTCATATATAAGGATTACTAGATTTTTCTATAGTCGAATTTCTATGGTTATCTTTGGCAATAATATTTTTATTACACATAACTTTAGTAATTCAGACTTATTTTATATACAAAATATTATTGGTTAGAACTTTCGGAAGCCTTTGCATTATGAACACATATATAGGCCATATTTGTATTACTCTATTTCATGTTGGAAAACTATAATTATTCTCCACCTACCATTTGCTGTACATCTTGGTCTTCCGTTGTATTCAAACTAAATCTAGTCTGCAGACATGTCTTTATATTCCTACATAAAACAAAATGTAGTATCGCATAGACTGCATATTATGTTATGTGTAAAAAAGTGACAATGATAGAAAGAAATAGGAAATACTAGGCATTATAATGAGATGTCCTTTATGTTCCCACATGACCTTAAGAATATTCTTCTAGTCGCTTATATGAGATAGTCTGCCTTCCTTTTTTCTTCCTATATCTGTGTGTCCGGTTGGGAGATAACACTTCATTATAGTATGTATAATTACAGCATGTACATATATACGCATCGATGTACATATTCATAATAATAATATCCGGCAAATCTGCCCAATTTCTCTTGTCACCATTGCTAGTGTTAGTATATAGTATAAATTCCTCAATCAGATTTTGTTAGTATATAATATAAACACACATATATATATATATATAAGGTTATCTCTGACCAGTGCAGTGGTTGATTTTTTATTTTTGGAATATTTGATAGGCCTAGAGACTAAATCACAATATTATTCAATCTACTTCGTTTTGTAAAGCCTATTTAAAGTCAATAAAAACAAAAACTTCGTTTAAATCGAATAGATACTTCAATTGGGCACCATGTGAAATCTAATCGGTTTTGAGACTGTAAATCATATTATTGACTATATTTTTCATGATATGATATTTTTTTATCAATTACATTTATTTATTTAATTGAATAGATATAATTATACATAATATATTGCCAGAGTTGTATGCAACTTATCACCAGAATATAACTTAGTATTCCTCTTAGCCGCTTCGTTTATATATTCTTGATTAAGGTTTTATTATCTTAAAAATTGAGAAGCCAGATAAAATTTGAGTATATAATATTATATATATGTCTATGTGTATTTAAAAAAATGAAATTTTACTTTATCCAAATAACTGGTAATCCATGATTTTACCGAGGGGATAAACATTGCTTCACATGACTAGTTATAGGGATATTCGAGTTTAGAAATTAGATTATATTTTTAACAAAATTTCTTCCTCTAACTTATTATTAATTGAAAGTTAATTCTTTAATGGTTTAGGCCCTATCCAATAGAAATATTTTTTATTTGTAATTATGTCGTGTATTTTTAATTTCACTTCGTCAAACTGTATTCGTCTATTAGTATCCTTATTATATATATATATATGGCTGCATAGCGTTTCGCATAATTGTGTTTCGCATAATTGGTATTTAACAGCAAATATGACGTAATATAATTGGAAGATCGATTTGTTGTGATTCGCATAATA
>JAYRBW010068063.1:0-27745 GCA_036023295.1 Invenusta paracnida | reverse complement strand
AACTTTAAATGTATAATAAATCTGAAGTCGCGAAGCGGCTAAATATATGATACAAACTTTAAATGTATAATAAATCTGAAGTCGCGAAGCGGCTAAATATATGATACAAACTTTAAATGTATAATAAATCTGAAGTCGCGAAGCGGCTAAATATATGATACAAACTTTAAATGTATAATAAATCTGAAGTCGCGAAGCGGCTAAATATATGATACAAACTTTAAATGTATAATAAATCTTTAGCCGCTTCGCGGCTTCATTTTATACAGCGGTTATACATTTACCAATTTCTGACCATTAGGTTTTTTCTAAGTCATGCCAATGTAATAAGAAGTAAACTTATTTAAAAATAGCTGTATAATTCGTAACAAGTTTAGATTTATAAAGACTGCAAAGTAAAATATGTCTTACAGATAAATGCCGAGTTACAATTTTGGCGCGAATTTGCATTTTGTGCCAAAATCCGGTTTTCACATGAAAACACAAAAAATATATATCTTTAGATTCGAATATTACATTTTTCATAATTTCCAAGAAATATTTCTGACTCACGTTGTATCTACAATGTTATATTGCACTTAAAAACACATACATATAATAGTTGATCTACTCAACATAGTAAGTAGGTGTAAATTTGTTCAGAAAAATCTGTCAAGTTGTAATGCCGCTACTTAAAAAACTACTATCTGCATTTAAAAGATTTGGGAAACAGGACAATATTTGGAGCGAAATGCAGATCAAAGCTTGTCACGTGTACTCCATCCACATATTGAGCCATATAGATGCCGACGTTACAACGCATGATAAATTGGAAGCGACCAGGTCCAGATATCTCTTTGGCTTTAATCGCTCGTTGGCATGTCCAGTCAAACCTGCAGACATTAGAGGTCATCTTGGTCCAGTATATGTCCGCGATAATAGAGAAGGTGTTGTTGTTGTTGTTTTCCCTCGCTCCTAGTCGAAGAGGAGTCGGATGACTCGGTAGAGGAAGGGGAGCACCGTGGTTGTATCCTGGAGGATGGTGGGGTCCGGGTTTACCCCGATAGTTGCCATCCTTGCGGGGTTCAACCCATCACATTCACAAATAAAATGGCTGATGGTGTCTGGGGCCATATTGCACCTTTTACAAACAGCCGCACTGCAGGTGACTCTTTCGCAGCCGGCACAGTCGTCATTCGTTTGGAGGCCAATGCGGTGGCGGTACTGGCCTACAAGGGGACAGTGGCCCGTTCTAAGCTGGTGGACCAGAATCGCTTCCTCTCTGTCCATGTCCTCCGTGCCAGTTGTCTTCTTAGAGAAGACTGGTCGGTCATAGAGAAGGTCGGTCGCAGCGTAGGTACAGTCAGGTAGATGTCTCGCAAAACCTTGAGTAGAGTAATTGTTGTTGCCTGCCAATGCCTCCACTTAATAGTACTATTAAAATCATCTCTTATTAAATTCCAAGAAAATAAATGGTAATAGATATTCGACAGAAAGTGACTCAGAATCCTCAGTGTATCCAAGGAACAGTAGTTGAAGTAGTCCATGAGTACAAGTATTTGGGATGCACTATTAATAACAATTTAAGTTGGGAGAAGCATATTGAAGTAGCAGCCAAGAAGACTCTAGATGGTGAGACAGTGAGTTAAATTCAAGGTTAACAAAATGATTATACTTATAGCAAATGCATACAAATCCTACATTGTAAGTATAATGGCCTATTTTTGGCAAATTTTGTATCATTCTCGAACACACAGAAACAAATTAAGTCTGACTAATATTTAGAGATATAGTCAGTGGCCATGTAGGTAAATGTCACAATCTACAAAAATCCTGAGTGATACAGTGAATGGTTTATAAGATAACGGAAAGTGACCACTCTATGAAAGAAAGCTTCCAAATTCTCCCAAGTGTCAAAATACTTTCAGTTCCATTCTACAGAACCAGAATATATAATATAAATTCACTCCTCAAGTAATCTTATCATGGAATGCTCAAAAAACTATTTTCTTATTGATATACACCATATTTTAACTGTTGAAGAGTATAGTAGGCAGTTTTTATGATACAATAAATTGTTATACTATTCTTTAACTGTTATGTGTACCTACTAACATTTTATAACTCAAATGTTATCAGTTCATGTTTTTCTGTTATTGTACAAAATTTCAACTTCTGGAAACAAAGTACTTATTTTATCTTCGCCTCTGTTTGTGATGAAAAAAGGTAAGTCTGTATATTTTGTTGAGTAAGGAACTTGATCAATTTTATATTGGCCCGTAGGTGATTGTGTGGCTCGTCTGACACTGTTTCGTCCTTGAGGAAGGAGAACCCGATAACCTCAACACTTGGTAGTGGACCTCTTTGAAACTTGTAAAGACAGGAGATTTGGAAAGTAGGGAAGCCTCATTGCCCGCCTTAGTAATGTCCTTTTTATTCCTTAGAATTTGGCGATTATGTTGATGCCATCAATTAACTGTTTTTATGTACTATAGCTTAAATTAAATATGTCTATTTACATTAGTATTATTGACTATAATAGCTGCTAATATCTCTCAAACTAATCACCGACGCTCATGTTCTTGGCATGACTATGCTACCCTATCGTCTAATAATTTGATATTATTTAAAACTATAAATACTATAATACTATTTTAATACGTTTTAATCAAAACTCAATATTTATTCAACATATATTTTATATGTAGTTCAATCGGCTAGTATATTTACAATTAATAATTGGCATCTTTGTTATATAAATTTCTTCAATGGCGAAACTACTACATTATTTACAAAACTAAATAATTACTACTAAACATTATTTTAACATTTTGTTTTTAAGCTCGTTTTTGATTCTCATTTTTGTAAAGCTTTCGCTTTTGTTTTAATAACTATAGTATGTAGTTTGCAATTAAAGCACAGTCCATAAATTGATTAAAATCCTAAATAATAATAATGTTGACTGGAATTTTTAGGTAGTAATAATCCATACAGCTTCAAACGCTAGCGCCTCCTGCTTTATGAATCATTGCTGCCTTCACAATCCAGATTTAGTATTCTTCGCCATGAAGCTCAACATTAATATATAATCCAACAACAGTATCACTTAAGTAATAATACAGGAGTGTATAATTACTCTATGATTGGTAAGTATATTTCCTTCCAAGATATGTTATTATCAAAGACATTAGAATGAAACAACGTTATATTTAAACGTATTTGTATATTATATAATTTTTAAATTCTTAAAATCAATTTTTTATCATACAGTTTAAATTTGATGATTTGAAAAATCTGCTTTCATAATTTTTGAAGAAATCCCTATCTTTTTTGGTAACTATTTACTATTGAATAAGCCATCATAAACGTCTTAGTTTCATATTATAAGTCTTGTTCAGGATGGGTATGTTACTGATTATCGGTATTGTGGGTGCAAGCCTATTTTGTATCGCGCTAATGATGATCATTTCAGCCGCAGTCAAGCGACGAATGAATAAGAAATCACGCGTTGCGGCCAATAAACAAGTCACAAATGAGCAGGCTAACGCTCAAATGTCTAATCAAATCAATGCCACTAAATCAACGTACAACGCTTTCAAAACGGCCAAAGGAATATTTGGATAATAAATTTACTTACTACTGTTTTGATCAAACATAATTATATCATACTGACTACACGTTTTACAGACTGCAGACATATATATCCTTTTGAAACACGGATGTGTGTATAATATTGTGAGTTATTTTTGCTTCATGATCATAAATTCCATTTTAAGATGGTACGTTTGTTTACATGGCCATAAAGTTGATTGCATTGTGATCTAAAGAATTGTAATTTTCTCATACATTAATAGTAAAAGGCAATGTTAAGTTTTTTTCACTTGAGCGTAATTCTATCTCTTGCATAAGTAACCAGGAGAGGATTTTAAAAGGGGGAAACATTCTGGTTTGAATTCTGGCTAATGTGCATTATTTAGAAGTCCGTTTTAACTGGTTATTGTATACTATATATAACGCAACGTTATGTAGACTATATCATCTATTATAGAAAATACAATTTCACTCTTGGCCTTAATATAATATGTAATTTATATTAATGTTTCAGTATTTTTACTCAAAATAGTTATTCAATTGTAACAAGAATAATTCGTATTTGTTGTATGTGTGCATATACTATAGCCATATAGTCAGCTTTACAAGCTTTTTTAAATGTGTTGCAGTATAGTATAATTTTAGTATATATGACGATGTGGTAGAATAATAAGTATAAATATTTATAAGATAGTAATTACACAATGCGTTATGCGTTACACCATAAATATCCACAGATTTTTTTAAGATATATTTTGAAATACACACTTTGAATTATTATTTAATGGTTACAATTATTAATCACTTTTTGTAGCTTATATGGGAAGACACATTTACAAAGTGATATATTTTATCTTAAGTATCGGGTGGTTTATAAATATATAGGGCATAATATATTTCTTTATTAAGCTAATTCCACAAGCTACAAAACTTTTATAAACTATTACTATTTAAAAAACAAAAATATTTATTTATTCGTTAATTAGTGGGTATATTCACAAAAACATTCAAGCTGCACATTAAAAACTCGAAATTCACCTTTTTAGAATAACAAAAAACAATATTTGTATTCATTGTTGTCGAAGAAATTAATTTAGATAGGTTTTTTCTTATTTTTTCTACCAAAAAATATAGTATGTACCAAATTTGCAATTTAGTTTAATAAAAAATTAATTAGACATTGAATTTTATGTGCGTCTTGTTTTATTATGTGAGTGAGAAATTACGATACGCTGTGTTTGTAGGTACATACATATTGCTATAAAAAAATGAAAAAAGAGACCGAATATCCTTTTTATTGATTTATTAGAATTATAGTTTAAATATTTTTAATGAAATACCTATTAGTACATCGATTTATAAAATATTAATCTAGATGATGAATTACAACAAAAGTTGTATAAAGTTACAAATGTGACCAAAAATTAATTAAGTAAAATGGTGGAAAATACATATTTTTGTACTTATATTTATTTAGAAAATATAGGCAATGATATATAATTATAATTATTACTGTCAAAAAAGTCACTGTTATTTTTAAGAAGAATTAGCCATCCTCCCCACAACCCTATTTAACGTGCTTTCAAAATAGAATAAAACTTAATGGAAGCGCGTTCTGATCAAATCACTGTCAAACAGATACGCGTGCCAAATAGACTCCACTTTCAAATTTTAGCCGTGACTAAAAAGTTATCCGTCACGCATATTAAATAGGGTTGGGTAGGTGCCTAAACCAGCGGTTTAAATTGTCACGCGTTAGGCATATATTTAGTTAGTACCATATATTTAGATCAGTTGGATAGAATTTTATTTCTTGATCATAAAGGGGAAACTCTGTGAGGTCACAAATATAAAATATTTTGCAATTAATGAAGCTTTATTGCCAAAATAATTCTAAATAGCTGAAGAAAAAATATAAAAAATGCAGAAACAAGGCTATTCATCATATGAGAATCTTGGTTTACTATCAGACTTATGCTGTATGCCTATTTATAATACATAAAGAAAGCAGCAAATATCGCGAATATCGAATATGTGTACAGGTTTTATTTATCGTCAATAGTCCGTCCCTTTATCTCCATAAAGATTGGATAACTAGCTATTATCAACGATAAACGACAACGATAAAACAATTTATATTTCTATGACTATGACTATCTCATACATCTTACATTAATTCAATTATCTACAAGTATATTACTAGAATTTAAATCAATGTAATATCTCACTTCATAAAATATATCAAATTGAATTTCATTTTGCACATATGCTTTATTAAACAAAATAGAGGAGTCCTTTAATATATTTATTCTTTCGTATATGATGCACCTATATAGATATAATTATTATAATCAGTTTCGCTAAAAACACATATATATTATAATGTAGGTATAGGATAGATATGTATGAATAATAAGACATGTATATGTATGTATAAACAATTAAATATCTTCTGCATAGGCGTAAGAGTTGTCGGGGGTTGTCTAGAGTATCTTTGTACACCCCACCCAGAACAAGTAGGTTTTAGTGAATGACAATATTTAAAATTTATTAGTTTAGTTAACAGTCAATTCATCGAATCTCCTAGATTTAAGATTACATTAGTACAGAAAATCAGTTAACTTCGCAATATTTAAAGTAAAAAATTAAAATTAATATTGATAAAAATAATTTAGTTTAAAATTACTCAGTTAACTCTACGTATGATCGGATAAATATTGAAATAGCCCACCTTATTACTAACGTAAAATTAAAACTTAATTTCACTTTACGGAGTTTAATTTATATATCACAAAGCTGGTGGAATTCAATTTCAGTTGCAAAATTTTAAAACGGTTTTTGGTTTCAAACTATACCGCAATGAGGGTTTAGCGTGGTCGAAACTGTCTCCTCTCAAATACATACGAAAGTCATCAGTTTTACCGAGAGAGTCAATAGTGTTCAATTGGCATCTGCATGTCTTAAAGACCAAAGATCAGATTTGGTATTTGACACATTTGACGAGAGAGTGACAATGCACGGCAGAGCCGGTTTTACCTCGCAGAATACGTGCATCCAATCGTTTTGATTCTGGATAAGATCTGTACTTCGATCTATGTATCTCCCAAAGACTACTATCGCAAGGTTTACAATGAAGTTTTCGATAAGGTTATTTCAGAAATTGAAATGCGTCCAGTCAAGTCTGGACATATATTTGATAAAACAGAAAAACTCTTATTTTCAGCTGCTAATTCTTCAAGACAGATAATATTCAACCTGTACAAATAGCTATAAAGAGTTTGTGTTTGCAAATGATACACGTAATGAATTTCTTTAGTACTTATAACTAATTTGCCTCTTACTCTCATTCTCCGAATTTTTCATTCTCTCATTCCATTCTCTCTTCTTTTCTTGTTAAAATATATTTGTACATATGCACAAATTATTTCTAGTTATATATGTTGATGATAAGAGTTTATTTTATTTATACATCTATATACAAAGTCTATGCAAATAATATGTACTATATATTTATATAATATTGCGCAAAATTCAATTTACACATTAAAGAATAATATACACAATAATAATATTTAAAAATATGTGGTCATTTTTTCTTGGTAAAAGTAAAAAAATATAAAATAATAAAAGAACTAAGATAATCAGTAAGCGTTGGGCCCCTCCCCAGGTCAAAAGTCTCAAATACGTCTATATTCTCTCTTTATGAGAGGTCCATGTTTTCTTCCCAAATACTAACCTTAAGTAAACTTAAAATTGAAGAGGGAGAAAATTAAAAGAAGCAGCTAGAAAAAAGGTAATAAGACCCAGAATAACAGCAAAATACCATCATTTGTACTAAAATGACTACTTCTGAAAAATCTAACAGTTTAACTAAAACTAATTTTTAATATTTATTTAAATTTATTTAAAATTCATTCAATGTGCCCTTTTTTTCACTGGCTCGACCAATTGAAATAACCTTCTGCCGGACCTGAGAAGCCAGAAGGACTTATACAGATTGTACAAAATTGGTCACCTCACCCAGAAAGCTATAAAAAGTGTAGGAAGTTGTGTGAAAGACGTTTAAATTTGAAGCGAACTAATTGCAAAACTAATTGCGAACTAATTGCAAGATAATATAAAAAAATAAACAATTATAGTACCATTAAAAGAAGTAAAAAAAAGAAGACAAAAACAGGTTTTTTCATAAAGGCAGATGACCTATTACATAATATCCCGTTTAGGACTCACTTCCAAATCAGGACTATGATAAACTTTTAATTTGTTTGTACTATGGAAACCGTTTATTTAGTAAAATGTTTTATGTATAAAATAATAATATATATTTTACAGGCAACTTACGCATGTTACAATTAAATGAGTATACATATACATATATAGCTGCTCTTAAAATGAGCTTATTAAAAATATGTATTTCTACTTTAACGATATACCTATTCATTTTTTAGCACTGTGTCATCAGATTGTTTTATGGATAATCTTAAAACATAAACGTTCTAATCGATTTTGCTAATAAATATAGCGTACAGATAACAATTTAACAGAAAGTAAACAAATTAAAAAATTAATTACTCTATTATATAGTTATTTACATTGCATCTTTTTTTAAACCAAGTTTGTAAATAGTTGAATTAAATGAACAACATTTTAAAATGTGATTTCTAAGTTTAATTCTTTGCTATAAGCGTCTATATTTCACACAGACGTTATTATTTTTGTTTTTAAGTCTGTTAATATTTCATAAACGTTTAACTATATTAATTAATTGTTTATTTAAAACCATGGATATATTTGTTTTACTTTATATAGATTTTTTTTTAATTAATTATAATATAAAACACAAATTAGTCATGTTGGCACATTAGAGTAACTATACAGTAATTAAACTATATAGTTAAATTTTAGAAACTCTAATTTAATTACCCTATTGATCTAACTGTTAAAAACAATTTTTCTCTACTTTACAAGTAAGTTAAAACAAACACAGAAGTGAAAGAATTAGGAAAACCTAAAAAAATTTACGATTTTTAAAGTTTATATATTTTTGTACGACTAAAATGAAAGCTAAAGGAAAACTACTATAGAAAGAAATTCCGATAACATTACTTGATTAAGTTAAAATTTTGCGTATATGTTTCATAAAATCCTAGAACAATAATAAGTGCCACATTTCCAATCAATAGGTAAATCCGTGATCAAAATTTAAAAATAGATAATATTGGAATAAAACGGAAGGAATTAAATCATTTTTTTTAATTCTTAGGAACATCAATACTTCGCTTGACCACTCAGCATTTTTTTATTTTCTTGCGAATTTATAAAAACCAAATAGATTTAATACCAATTTGTAACTGTACATATTAGATAATGAATACATTACTCTAATACATTACTTTACAAAGTAATGAAGAAAACAGGAGTACCTACTCTTTAAATACAGTTACGCAGATTAAAATATAATATATATATATATGTATAATGATTGCGTTCTTTCTTACAGATCAAAAAATTAATTACTTTAAAACTGTTATGCTTTTCATGATCGCTCTAATGAAATTGTTTTAAACACAAAACATGAAATTACTTCATGCCTTGGAATGTTTACTTAATTCTAATCTTCACTGTTTATTTGACTTACAAAATTATGTTTAATTGAATCTATTTTCACGATTTTCTCACTGATAAATAATTTATCAAGCATTATATATTGTGCAGCTTCTCTCAGATTCAATTGTTTTAATGAAAAGAAACACAAGTTTAGTCACCTTGTTGTTTGTATTATTGAGCTAGCTTTTGCAGTGATTAATATTGTAGTCAACAATAACACTACTTTATGTATTGTTAACTGTGCAATAAAAAATAACAAGTCGTACAAATAATTTAAATACAGTTCGGATAAGGTATAAATAAATTACTTATGTACATAGTTTTGTATTAAGTATAGAAATCGTTAAATCTCTGGTACATGTCATTAATTCTGAATGACAATTTATTTTTGTAATTACAAAAAGCAATTACAAAAAGAAAAGGTAATTTACAGAATACAATGTAACTCTAACTCAAAGCAAGCAAAACATATTTTGAAAAATAAGTTTGGTGGTTGCAGATAATTTGTATAACTTTTCTATTTTCTTAATAAATATATTGATTCTCAGGTAACTTTTCTAGAGAGTGTGGCGATTTCTATATTTGTTTTAGAACTATGTGTACATAAGAAATTTGTTTACACATTAAAGCTATAAAACTAAACTTAACTAATTTGTACACGATTTGTTATATATTGCATAATTAAATAATACATAAAATAAAGTTCTTTGTTGACTACACTATTTAACGACATAACTCTTCCAAAGAGAAGAATACAAACATTTTTATGTTTAAATTTGTGTTTCTTTTTAAAATAATATATTTTTATAACTATATATTAATTAACATTATTATAATATTATTGTATTATATATTATATATTATTAATAGTTATATTATAATATACTAATAATAACCTTGAACAAACTTATGAAATAAGTAACTCAATCAAGTCTTGTGCTTAAATTGTTAATGGCTAAATTTCATAAATTACCTTATATTTCTTAAAAGATATAACGAAAACTTATAAATAATTACATGCAAACGTTTTTATGTCCAGTAGAAGAATAAATTTAATTTTGAAATTGTTACGTTATTATAATTTTCTGTTGTTAAAGAATTATCCCGAGATAAAATTAGTAAGTATTATATTTTAATTGTGCATTTTTAATCATGTTGGTGCATGTTAATTAATGAATTTTTGAAAAATATTATATGTACAAATAGTACCCTACACATTTCACACACTGTCATTGTCTAAAGTTAATCACGAACTCAATTAAACCCTAAAATGTACCAGAAAACGATACATACCTTAATAGATATATACTTAAAGAAATATATACAGGATATCTGTCACAATAGGATGAATGCTGTTTAAAAAACAGTATTTTGTGACTGCTGTTTACTGTATAGCATAAGAGAAAACATACATACATAAATGTAATTAATGTCCTTTCATTAATATATATAAGTTATATCAGGTTACTCTTCTATTAACAACTTAAAAAGACAGACTAAAAAATACACACACACACACACATTATTAAATATGGATATAAATGATCTACTATATGGTATATAGAGTTAGAGGTATGAGAAGATATGTAAGTATAAATATAGTTTTTAAAAAGATGAAATAGGTGAAGAAAGTTCAGTTGACTTCATTAAGATCAGCCTCTGTCGGGAATCCGATGTCTAAACTGGAGGCGCTCGATAGCAGAGATGTCCTCGACTCCCCGTCAATATACTTAGAGTCATCCCCCGGAACCGAGGGGGCAGGCCATTTGAGCAAAGAATCAGTACGGGAGAACTTGTCGCCCAATCCGAGACCCCGCAGTGGTCCAATGTCAATCTCACTGCTCAGGGGACTTTCGAGCATGTTGTCTTGTCCCTGCAGGTCACCGGCATCGGCTGCCCGGCCTGCTAATGAGGAACAGTTAGAGACGTCTTCCGAGGTAATTTCCGAATCTGAACTCGTGAGTTGTTGTGAATATTTGTGGGCCTGATATTGTTGGTTGGGTTGGTAATGGCTGTTATAGCTCGATCGTTTCGGCATCATGTAATTACCGCTGCCATTACCATAGTTGTTAAAAAGAGTGCTCGAGTCGTGATCCAATTGAGAATTTGTAACTGAGCCTGAGGTGTGGTGGTTTTCCATTCCAAGTTGTGCAGCAGTTTCCGCTACTGTGCTAGGTACAACAACAGGGAGCTCTTCGGAGTATTTATCTCTTCCGAACTCAGAATTTTTAGCCGACTTAGAAGGCCTTTTTTTGTGCAAATAGTTGATTAAAATAGATGCACTAACTAGTAGAGTGCAGGCCACCACAGCAACTACTATATATACGATTATAATCATCATTTTTCTTAAATTTTTCAATTAATAATTAATAGTAGAATATTGTAACTCCTTGAAGTTTATAACGAATCGAGGTCACAACAACAAAGTGTTTTTGTAAATAATAAATTAAAGAACGGAATGTCGGCATAAAGAAAGTTTAAATTGTTCACATTTGAATAAAGCATGAATAATAACTGATAAAATAAAGAGATAAATATTTAAATATAAAATATTGATTTACCGGTATGACAAATTGAAATTGGTGCCTTGTTTATAGCAATCAATATTATAATATATTCCATTGATTTAGAGCTGGCACTAATTATTACCTAACTTCATAGATTAATAATAAATAGTTTTTCAACTCTGATTGATTTCATATACATCGCGCTGTAAATATTCGTTAATAAAAAATCGTTTTATTTTAGTAAATTTGATGTAAATGGGTAGAGAAAAGTAATATTAAATATTTAGATTAAATTAATTTGAAGTGTAAATATAAATTCCTACAATTTTAACATATATACATAAGTTCTCTGTAATAAATAACTTATTTCCTGTTTATCTAAAACTGTTTTACTACATACACGATTTAATTGCTATGAATCTTCAAAACATTATTTTCCAAAAGCTTTTGGGTAGTGAATAGTAGTATTAAACTGCATACAGGATCAATAAGAGTCGAAGCTCTGTATATAATTACTCTATGCATGATTAACTCTATTTTACAGGCAAATTGCATTTTTTCTGCTATTTTTTATGAAAAAATTGAAAAATATAAACTTCCATGACTTTTCCTAAAATAAGTTTTACAACTTTTACCCCTATATTCACTATTGTGACCTTCACTTTATTTAACCACACTTTAAAAATACACCCTTTTTGTCAAAAATAATCAAAACATACTTTTTGATATGAAAATGCATATCTCTCTCGAATTCGACGAAATTCTTTGATTAATGTCATGAAATTATTCACGTAGTAAAATATTACAAAAAATATTTAAAAAAATGTTTTTCAATATATAAAAATATTCTTATTTAATAGTAAAACTATTTTTATCTACATTTCCAATGGAATATGTTAGAAAACATCTTCGTTAACTATACTTTAAGTATCATATATATACTAAGGAAGTTTAAAAATTAAATGAAGGGCCTACCTAATGAACCCCCTCCTCCTCCCTCCTTCCATTCATTGAAGAAATTGATATAAAAATGACGTCAAGATTTAATTGTTACCATGCTTGCTGTTTTAAATGCATAAACATATAGATTATATAAAATAGCAATATATGTATTTAATATAAACTGAAAAATTTATAAAAATATGACTACAACATTTTTTTAATTCTTGGCAATGGTATAAATCATAGAGTAAAGAAACTTTATTTACTCTATGGTATAAATGATATTATTTTACTACATTATAGTAATTGGTGCAAATACTAAAAAACATTACTTAAGGCAACTACTTTTGTATTTATGTAGGTTTTATTTCTTCTGTAAAAATGTGCCATTGTCAAGAAATTTTTTGAAAAATTTCAAAATTATTATTGTCATAGTTGTATGAATTTTACAGTTTACATTTTAGAGTGAGTGACTAGATTCTTTGATTCACGTAAATCTATTAATGTTCCTTACTGGTCTATGTATATGTTTATATATTATCTAGACAGTGAGCATTGTAACAATTAAATCTTGGCACCATTTTTATATAAATATTTTCTATGTCTGTACTTATTAGTATCATCATTATCGTTATAACTTTTTGCTATTGAGGAGCTCGTCTTTGGCATTCATTTTTGCACGCTGTCATTTTTATTTTGTTATCAATTAAACTTTTTGCTAAATATTACTATATTCAAATGATTTCTTGAATACAAAGTAAATAATATGTACATTTTAAATTGTATATTGTATTTTAAATCAAAAATATTTTTTCATTCAAAGATAGGTCAATTCTCTTTAGCATTAATGACTAGAGCTGTTATCTCATGCTAATCGCTGACGCTTTTATTCTTGGCTTACAATGCTACCACATTGTCTAATTGATTTCATTTCCGTATACCCAATAAATCTTTAAAAATCAGGCAAATATTACATTTCACGAGTACTAAGTTGAAAAAAAATTGTAAAAAAAATACAAATTTTACAAAACATATTTAAAAGTAATGATAACAATTTTTCAACATTGTTCAACACAAGTTCAACATTTTAAAATTTAAATTATAGTTGTAAAAGAGTCTTGTAATCATATCTGTTTTAACACCATCCTTTTTTCGTTCTAGTTATAGAGAAGACCTAGCACTTTATTACTTTATCACTGTTATCCCTTCATCCATAAATGTTATATTTTATTGTTGCGGAGTCAGTTGTCACAACTATGCTAATGCTACCACATGACCTTTTCAGGAGGTTTGGTCAGAATTGGATAGCATGGACTCCTGGACATCCTTTTGTTGGCTTGAAAAGTCGCCAGTCACTCCTGCAACCAGCCAATGAATGCATTGGTGGAGTGCGCTCTTCCAAATACTGTGTAGATCTGATAATTTATGTATTGATGAGACTTTGCCAAGAGCGCATGACAATTTTTCTTAGATTTTGGTTTTTTTTTAATTGTTTGTATAGTTAACATGAATAGAAAAAGGATTTTGATGTCTATTAACAACTGTAACTTCTACATTAGAAAATCTGTTATTTCAGTAGTTCCGGAAACATACTTTTTTCTGTGAAATATCTGCAGGTATAACTGCTGCATTACATCAAAAGGACACTTTTTTGCAGAGGTCTTATAAAATCGGGCATTTATCATATCACCAGAATCTTCTGCACTTAATGATATGCTTTCACGTTATTTGAAAGGAACTAGTTCTTATAAGATAAAAATTCGCGAAACTTTTACTGTCTATTTCTAACATAAGAATATATTTGGTCATTTGCCTCAAGGTTTCTTGACCTCTCAATGCTTATAAAGTCTCAAACTAATAATTTAAAAATATAAAGGCAATAAAATATCTCTTCTTTTTGTAGTGACCATATCTTCACAATTAAAGGCCTCTGAGTATTATTTTTATTTCCCCTATATAATTTTGATAGAAATTTTTCCATAAAAATAAATCAATATATTAGATATAATGTATTTTTAAGGTAAAACCAAAGATAAAGAAATTATATTATATTATCGTTGTCTTCGTAGATTAGTTAGTTAACCGATCTCAATGTATAAAACGCTTTGAAAATTCCATTATACACAATAGGCATAGTAATGCTATTTCTCGTCATAATGAAATAATATTCATTAATTGCAATCGGTATTTTTCTTTTAATTCTATATGGTCTGACTTTAACCGTTGACTATATATGACACTTCAAATAATTACATAAATACCTACTATAAATGATGAAACGTTTTTACGCTCTAAAAATCTCAATTAAGGGTAAATACTAACATTTTTTTATAGTATGTATATTAAAAAATAAGGATAGAATGTTAATTATGTTCCACTATGTAGAAATATGTGCTTAAACTCTTATCTTAAAGTATAAAAAGTATTTCCATAATTTGTGCACAAACATGTAAATATAAGAGACTATTATTAATCATGACAAATTTAGAGTGTTCAATTCACTGATCAATTAATAAAAAAATGCATCATACACACTTGTTTATTGAAGCTTTCCAATTGGAATGTATTATGTATACGTAAAGTTTTTTATAAAAACTTTCATCATTTTACACGTGATAGATTCTTTTTGATGCATGATTTACTCAATAGATATCCATAATTTATACAAAATTCGTGCTCGTCACAGTAATGCAATATATAATGGAAACAAAACTTTTTTCAAAGAAAAAATGTCGATTCAGTTTTTTCATTCTGTAAGTTGTATAATTCAACGTAAAAATAAAACGTTTTTTACGTGGCATCATTATCCTTAAGTTTATCACTTCGTACATTTACAACATTTTGTATCTGTGAACTTCTTTGCAATTATTTATACAATTTATTTACAATATACTTTACAATTTATAAATTAGGAATACACTTATAATTATAGACTACATAGTCAAACATATTATACTTCTAAAAACTATATTTGGGAAGCTTATCATTACATCTAAAATATCATTCAGATATAGTACATATTTGTACCTATACCTACCTATTTTGAACTATCAAAATTGGATTTTTGTAAATTTATGGATCTCAAATAGTTTTAATTTCTTTTCGGACTCACATATAAGCCCTCCTCCCTGACTTTTAAGAGCAAATATTAGATTTACAGAGTGGGAGGTAAATACGCAGCTATAAATACGGTAATTGTGTTTCCAATTTCATTGTATAGCGTTTACGGGTAGACACACCTGAGCAGGTCAGTTATCATACATATTATTCATGGTTAACGCAAGATAGATACATTTAAGACATAATACGAATCTAGAAAATCGTACTGTTAATACGATTTCAACTAACAATAAAATTGGATGTAGATGTGGATGTGGATTGTCTCATTTACCTATATTCATCATTTTGATTATCGAAATGAGAGAGCTCATTAGAGATGAATACCTCATTACTTCAAGTTACCCCAGCATGTTTATTAAAAATTTGTTATTTAAGATTTCCTATTGTTTTTTTTGTTTTTTTATATATATAGAAATGTACAATATGAAATTTAATACAGTTAGTTTAAGACTTTTGTAACTTGTGTAAAATATAATTACTGTTGAAATATGCAAAAGGAAGGGTTATTCGAGTATGAATTCGCACCTAATATTTCTCTTATCGAAATAATTTTGTTACTTATAATATACATGTATAATAACAAGCTATAAAAGCAAAATGAGATCGTAGTTTTTGAATAGTTCCAATAGTTATGAATAGTTCTTAAATATAATTATTTTATCTATGTAATTATGTATTATCTAATGAGCATTATTATCGCTAAAATTATATTTTCAATTTAGTACAAATGTAATTAATTTGAAAAGAAATAAGACAGTTATTGTCACAATAACACGAATCAATTATCTGCCTGTGCTGTCGACACATCTGGAGCTCGAGGTTGCTTCAAAATGGTATATTTGAAGTATTCGATACTTCCTGCTCGCATTTGACGATCAAAGAGGATATAGAACACCTGAAATATGAAGATAATTTTAGAATTAGAATAAGTTAAATATTCTGATATACTATATAACATAAAGTGTGCTTACTTGTACACTTACATGTATGAAAGAAAGTCGTGTTTTTGGTTAAATGAATGAGTAAGATAAATTCAAATAGAGTTTAGTTGATTGATACAAGATTTTTGTTAAGTCATCACTTCGAATAATAAAATGTTAAACCTTTATAGCCATAACTAAATACGTAAGAACGTTCCAAATATTGGGGAAAAGGAAAACTTCATCTGGGCGTCCATTCAAAAAATCTATGCAATAAGGGATGTAAAACTTAGAGAATATGGGATTTACCAAAGACTGATTATGTGTCCCAATTTACTGATCTGTATAACGAACAGTACTTGGTAATAGAGTATCTATTTGTAAGATACACCGTCAGTCCTCATCATTGCCATTGTATTTTTTATCGTAGTAATTAAACATATTATACAACGTAAGAAGTGTACTTGTACATTAAATTATTATAAATGTTAAAAATAAGCAATGCATCACTCAGAATGTTTTATGAATTCGGATACAATACTATCTGTGTTTATAGCATTAATTCAAAGCTAATTTATTGGAGATAATTATTTATGCAACTAAGATATGAAAAGGTAAAAATTGGATTTAGGATATTTCCTGGAAATCTTGTGATAAATTTTAATCAGCTTCTGGAAATATTTCCCAAAGTATTTGATTCAAGTTGATATACTCGAACTAGGTGGTTGACCTTCTTGCTAAGTTAACTAAAGCAATTCCCTTACAAAAAAAAATCTCATGAGATCTCATTAAATCACTTTTAGATTCTCATGAGAACTTATTAAATCACTTTTAGATTCTCATGAGATCTCATTAAATCACTTTTAGATTCTCATGAGAACTCATTAGACACTTTTAGATTCTCATGAGAACTCATTAGACACTTTCAGACTCTCATGAGATCGATAACATTTAATTTAAGTTTCTCAATTTTATATATTGTATGTGAATTATTATTGACTTAGCAATATTTAATTGCATACAAGTGATGCATATATGGCAAGACATATACCAGGTTTGAAAATCATATGAAAATCATAATATGTTCTTCAGGATTATTAATTGAAATGCAGATAAATTAAACATGTTGGGCAGCAATTACATATATTATCGGTGAATTGGTTATTTATCATGGTTTGCGTGAGTTTTTTGGCAATTCAACTTAACCTTTTGTAGATGGTGTACTATATATAGAGTATGTTAAACATGAGCGAAGAATGAAATCTTAAAATTGGTCAATCTTTGAATTGAGCTAACTTTAAGTTGAGGGAGTTCTCATTACGCAATTGACTATTTGTACTATGGTCTGATACTTAACAATTAGCTATTAGGTATAGCTATTTAATAATAATGTCAAATATAAAACATATTTATTAAAACAATTAATTAAATGAAAAGTTTTTAAAAAATTAGGGAAAACTGTTATTAAAAGAATACATTTTTTTAAATAGCAATTTATCACAAATATTATAGTATATTATCTAAACAATCATTTATTTTTATTAAGTATCCAAAAATAAAATAGTTTAATGGATTTTGAAAATTGAAATAATTTTTTTACATAAACGATATTTTTACCAAGGTCACGTGACAGCTCCAGAGAGTGTGCTGTAGGTCACGTGACAGCACCAGAGAGTGTGCAGAAGGTCACGTGACAGCACCAGAGAGTGTGCAGTAGGTCACGTGACAGTACCAGAGAGTGTGCTGTAGGTCACGTGACAGCACCAGAGAGTGTGCAGTAGGTCACGTGACAGCACCAGAGAGTGTGCTGTAGGTCACATGACAGCACAAGAGAGTGTACAGTAGGTCACGTGACAGCACCAGAGAGTGTGCAGTATGTCACATGACAGCACCAGAGAGTGTGCAGTAGGTCACGTGACAGCACCAGAGAGTGTGCAGTAGTAAATACAGCGCTCAGTTATAAAACGATGTATTAAGAAAAGTTAGGAAAGCTTATATTGCTTCTTTTGTTCTTTTGTTCTTTAAAATTCACAGAAAAAATGCTGGAAGGCTCCGGCATGCAGGGGGTTAATGATCTCTCAATTAAAAGATTGACCAATTTTAATGTTCCTTTGTCCTTTTTCTCAATTTAATGTTTGGTCAAATTAAAATTCATATCATTTATTAAATTTATAAAATAAATTTCATATCAAAAGCGAAAATGTAATAATTCTTGTAGCTTTCAATTATTCTCCTTTATAAAGCCTAAAGAAAAATATCAACTTTAGATTTAAAACTTCATGTTTTGAATTTTTAATCATAAAATTCAGTCTTAGAAACCTACTAGATAATGGATACAAAACCGTCCATACAAAGATATTAAGACATTGTTACTATCTGCAGTTTGGATAATATAATACATATTTCATACATCATAAAACTCAAAATGCACATATATCATTAAGAATATATTTCAAAAACTATCATTTTATGCTAACTTATAACAGATTATAAATTTTGTAGAGCTAAATAACTATAACTAAAATCAAAATATAATGATATACTACAACCTTTAATTTGTGTTTTCAAATTATATTCACATAAACTTAAACAATTTGTTATAAAATGGTCAACAGACACGCAATCACATTAAGAATCTTTTATTTGAAAAATGTGTCTTTTTAATATGAAATATTTAGAAATTATCATTTATATTTTATCTCATGAGAACAAAATAGTTTTAAACTTCTAAAAAATATGTATAGTATGTTTTATCTATTGTATTCCGGACAATAAAAGCAAGAGTTACTTTCCCACTACGAGTAAATGACTTAGAATGAAATTTGTTAGCATTCGTGACAATATAACAATGTAGCCTGCAGGAAAATATTTAAAAAGAGTAGAATTGTTTTCATTCAAAATTATATAGTCAAAAGTTAGTAGTAAAATAAACTGCACAATATACTCAAAATAAATTAACTGAACACTATAATGTAAAAAATATACGCTTTCAATTTTAATGATAGTATATGATGCACAGTGAGATAGGTATGTCTATTTTAATGTGTATTTTATAGAGTAATAATTTGCTTTTTTGTCGAGAATATCGTTCAAAATTATTTTTTTTTTTAACTATAATGTTTAAGTTGAAAACACTGAAGCAAATAAAAGATTTCACAATTTTATTATATTAGAAAATTTATTAAAATGACTGTATTTCTGATAGATAAATCTCCTTTGTTCTCAATTATACCATAAGCAAATTATTTATCCAATTTATAATATATTACAAGCAATGAAATCACCAAACTTTAATTATTCTCAGTACTACATAATCAAAGAATACTTTAATAGTGTACATATAACTGTAACTTGGTTACTTGTATATATATAGTAATCCCTTTACTATAAATTAAATAATAGTAAATTGTGTTTAAATTTATGAAATAAAATAATTTTCTCGCTAGAATTTCTACTTAATGAGAATTTTTAAGAAAAGAAAACACTATATTTTGTTATCAAATTCAGAATAAATTCTTTATTAGATTTATTTTTGAATTTTTTGAATTACGATACACAATATAATACTTTATTAAAAGATATAAATGCCTCATATCTTTTTACTAATTTATATTTGGTAATTTCTTAATTATTTATAAATTTATAAAAAATGAAAGGCATAACTCAAAATATAACAACACAAAATTATCTAACAAAAATAAGACTATAATATTACACTATTAATACAGCATTAGTACTATGATTATTAATATAATATCACAGTATATTAGTGGAGAAATAGAGAAACTTAGATAGTTTTTACGTACGGAGAAAACGTTAGCTTTATCGTGTTCACTTGTTAATAAATTGTTCTAATACGTATTAATATTTTTACATATTTATTAATAAAGTTCATAACCAAATAGCTAAAGCACTCCATCATCACAAATTTTAGCTCTTCGTTTGTTGAGATAAAATTATATATGTACATATATATATACTAATTAATTATCTAATAATGTGATATATTATATATTATATATTATTAATTTTTAATTTTTATATGAATATTATTATTCTTTATAATTACTGCTTTAGTCTGTATCCACTCTTTACATCAATGGGTTTAATCCGCTCTTTGTTGCAATCACAGCTTTTTCAAAATGATATATGATTGCATTGTTCTTTAGAACAATTAAATTACACCACTTCTTTAAAGGTGGGGCAAGAGTCATGCATGGTTTGAGACTATGTCCATTTGATGGGATCTAACAAGATAGATACATAAAACCGTCCTATTTTATCACTTTCAGAGGTTGGAATTGATTTCTAACATTTATAAACATACAATTTGTATTTAATTAAATTTTTAGGCAAATTAATAGTTTTTAACCTAATTGAATATGCTTTTAATGAGTAAAATTATGTATTACTTTAAATTCATTATATATTTATTTGTTAAAAGAATAAATGCACACAGAAAATAAAAAATGATACTACATACATACATACCGGATTAATGGCAAAACTGACACGGAAGAAGAAATTGACCCAAATCTGCATTTTCAAATCAGCTCGGTAGGTACCGTTTGACAATGAAATGGGGGCTGGCAAGTAGCAAATCGCAAGGACCAGGCCACAGAGAAACATGGTAGCACTACCCCTGGCTCTCTGAACAATTTCCGATCGATTACTCTTGGTTGTAAAGGCAATTCGCATCACAATTATAAGGTAGACGAAAATATTGCCAAAAATAAGTGTATAATTAAAAAAGAAAGTAAAAATATTTACCGAAACCCGTGTTTTGAATCTAAACGTACAATCGCCCAAATTGGAATCAATTGGATAAGTGATCTCCCAACCAATTGTTCCAAAAAAGAAGACGGCCGGTACTCCGAATGCCACAAAGACAAAGACCAAGGTGACGAATCGGACTGTCATATAGGTGCGATAATAAATGGGTTTGAAAACGGCAGTGGCCCGATTAATTGCGACCAGAAATTGACCGAAAACCGAAGTGTACACCGAGGTGAAAAAGGAGGGCGTCTGAAAGGTACAGTAGGCATCGTTTCCAAGGTAACGGCCAGTTCGTAAGTAAACAAAAGTTTGAATCGTTTCTAGTGGTATCCAAATGAGATTGATCAAGAGATCAAAGATGACGATTCCCAATATAAGTCGATAGTTGGATCGGTTCAGCGATTTCACTTGGACAAGGATGACAAGAAACCAGACATTACCAACTACCCCAAGTACAGTGAAAATGAGACCAACAACTGTGGCACTCAGTGCAGATTGGATCAAGTACAAATTGACAGACGTTTGCTCCACAGTTGGGGTTGTGTCGTTGTACTGTTCATCTCTTGGCATAACTTGATTGGCGGTATAGTTCATAATATATTATAGGTGTAAAGTAAGAATGCGTGTTAGAGCAGAATTGGAAGGAATAGGAAATTAATTTAAAAAAATGTAAATTTTTTGTTTAATATATATATAGTGAGAACAAATATCTCTACCGAGAAAATAGAGCAGAAATGTACCGAATCCTCTGTTATCAATTTTTTCTCACCTTTCATATATAATCATAGAGTAACCAATGAAACTACTTAAAAATTAATTTTTCCTTACTAAATATGCTTCCTCAATTTTATTGTATCTATGACAAATATATATAAGTTATTTGTTAAATTCAACCAATTGAAGGGTTCAAATTAAATTTTAAAACCTTTGAAATCTTTGTTAAGTTATCCACTTTTTACAATGTTTAATTATTTGGTATATATATTTTAATTAAACTGATTTATTATATTATGTAGTAAGGTATATTATAAGAAATATATTATTCAGTCTCGAACAAAAAATGTTGAGATTGCGTCGCGTAAACCTGACCATTCGATATTACTGGTCACCATGCTTTTCATTAATAATCCTGCGATTTTACATTAAAGATAGGATAAAACATGAGGCATTTTACTGTGATTTCAAAATTTCTTCGATAGGGTTGAACTTCGTAAATAGCATAGAGTAAAGATACATAGAGCTTCGTCTCTAGGCTGTTGCTAAGGATATAGCGTAGTTGAAAAATATAAATATTGAATTGTAGTATATTGACAGTTTTATTTTTTAAAGCCAACATGTAATAGTAATGTTGTATTTTTTAGTCTATTTTTAAACGGAAAATAATTTATTTTTATTTGGATATATGGAAGTAATCTGCCAAAAAAGAATATTTTATTACTGAATAATAGTTATTTTACTGGGGTAAAATAAATAGAGTAAACAGCAGGAATTTCTAGGGTCCTCGATTTAAAAAATGTTCTTGTAAAATGGTTAAACGTTGCGCTGCATGTGGGTGTAATAAAGTATTTGGAGATAAAAGCGACCTGTACTCCCATTTTAAACTTCGATTACATCATTTACCAGATGATGTGAAGAGGTAAGTTTAATATGTTGATAATTAAACTATTATTTTACACACTAAATATAAAAAATAAATATTAATACGGCGTGTATTCTGGTTTTTACACATTTGATTTTGATATTACAAGTATTAGTTATGTAACAAATAAAATACATATGGAACTTGTTATTGATACAATAGCTACTATAAAAATAGGAGTAATTTCCTAAAAGTTATTTAATATTACATTTTCATTTATTTTTAATCCATTTACCATGCAAAGCTGGTGAAATCTTGAATAGTCGATCACGTCCATAGAAATGTATCACTCAATAGTTTTGGGTGTGTGACCAGTCACTTTTGCAATGTCTGCGCGTTCGACACCAGCTTTATGTAGAGTCGTAGCACATGTTTTTCTGAGTGACTGATTTGAATATTAGCAAGTGCTAGTTTTTGGAATGGCATCTGTCAAATTTCGGACAACGCCATCTAGTGTCTGGCATCCCAGAGGGGCATTTATATATCATTTTTCTTCAGAATGTTTTCCTTTGCTTCTGTACCATTGAGAGGAAAACATTTGAACATGTCCAGAGACCACGAGACATCGTTCATGGCCAGTAGAGTGTATTGTCTCATGCGTCTGATAGGTGCGGATTTTCGGCTCAGCCCACCATTTCTTGATTTTGTTGAGCAGTTTTCGATCATAAGCAAGAATTTCAACACTTCCACTCAGACCCAAAGAGATTTCTCTGTTGTCGATGTAATTCTGAACCACTGCATATGGCAAAATGTTTTATAATACTCAATCATACTCAAATAAATTTTTTTAATCATCGGAGCTCAACATGCCAATAGGCCACAGTTTCGGTTCCATATCATGCGGTATTGGTTGGCTTGCTCTCAATCCCGATATTTTCCCTTTCTTTGTGCTGTTTTTCATTGCTGCATTTAAACAATGTCTTGATTCAATCATATTCGTATCTGTCCAAAAGTTGATGTTATTTGTTAGTGTATATTGCACGTAATGTTGCAACATTGTATATAAGTAGATATTTCAGGCGGGATGCGGTGCATTTTTCTCTATTTTCCTTTCGTACTTCAATTATAAATTCCCTTAACAGAAAGTTCCTATCGGTTGCCATCCATTCCTCTTTTTCCTTCAGCATCATTAATCCTGAACGTTGATTTTTAAAAATTTTATTCTGTCTATCACTGTGTCATTGAAAAAATATTTTGGCCGCTCATTTTCCCTCTCTCCTGGTGGCTTCCGAGATGCTTTCCAATAACATTCTGGACCTTTCTTCGTCTGCTACACTAGCAAATCTTGAATTTTTGGCTGATAATGATAAATAAATATTGTCTAGATTGTTGTTTTCATCTAGATCTACAGGGAGCATTTAAAAGTTCAATTAAACGACATTTCCAGATACCTAGCATTTATCAATAAATAGAATGCTGCTACGCGACATCATATTTTAAATTTCAAATATTGATTTCATATAACAGGTTTCATTTTCATTTATCATTTGTCGCTTATGAATGCAGTAGAGTTCAATAAATATGATAACCAAACTCTAATTCTTGTTATGCTGAAGAAAGTCCTTGGACAAATATAACGGGCCTAGGCTGCGTCTTGTCCCGTTATATTTAGTCCGCAGACTTATTTTAGCGCATAACAAGAATTACAGATTGGTTATTTATTATACACGGAACAGTTTTAGAAAATGACTTTGTTTTACATATTATACATTATATTTTAAAATCCATATAATTTAGCCAAACTAAAGTAGAATAATTGAAATTCACACTATCTTAAACGGAATTCATTTCGGAATACTAGGGGGTAAAGAGCATCACGATATCACGGTAGACCAATTTTCCATTGAAACTGTAGATGGAATGAAGTGCCTAACATACAAAGAAAAAAGGAAAAAAACATTGCAAGGTGGGATAAACAACGCAAATTAAATACAAAAACTAAAAGATACTTCAAAAATACACAAAGAAAAATGTTATATTGCACTATTTTTGTGTTACCAAATGCATTTTACTTGCAAACCAAAAAATCTATTCAAGCATCTAACTCTGAATTGTATTGGTATACTGTACTTTGCCTGTTGTAGGCATTAATATCTTACAAAATGGAGAAAACCATGTGCTTGAAAGTTGGTGTTGAAGGAAATAAAACGAATCACTGTTTGAAAGCAACGCTAGCATCCAGGCTGTTTTAAGATAAAGTGGATGAGCAACTAATCATAGAAATGACAGGTTACAGGAGTACGAACGGAGTACGCTCGTATAAACGTACTAAATATGAGCAAATAAGAGATGCAACCGCTCTTATTGATTGCACAGGGGTTACTGCCGCTCAAACGAAAAATTCTCAACGACAAGCAAAAGAAGCACTGAAGCCACCTACTTTTTATTTTTACAACTGCGACATCAAAATCTATCAAACATCATAATGCTTTTGTGTAATAAATAATTAATTATTTGTTGTTGTTGATTTATTTTAGGTAATCTACGATATGTAAATAATATAAGAGTAAACAAAGAAATTAAATTGTTATGTTATTGTAAATCATATATATAATTAATTAATTAATTTAATATATTGATTATTTCTATCGTCAAAATCTCCGCTTGTAATAATAATGCATTTAAAATCGTAATATTTTCACTAATATTTGAAATAATAAAGAACATACTATAAAACTATATTATCTAGTCTATATTATCATAGTCTGTATGGGTATCTATGTCCTATCCTATTTTAGTTTTGACGTATGGATTTTAAAATATTACCTATGTTTCATATGTATAAAACTTATAAAACAAAGGCATTTTCTAAAAATGTTCCGAACGTGTTCTGATAATGACTGCATATTATTTACAAAAAGTAAGTATATGACACTTCATTTAATTATTATTATAGAAAAAATATTTTAAAATAGATAATTGTTGTATTTTTATAGACTTTTATGTCGTAGTAATTTATAATTATTAATTTATAAAGGATCTATATTTTTGACCACTAACTTATTTCTTGAAATTGTTAAGTCATGCTTTTCAGATAGTCAATCTATATACAGGGTGGGTCAAAAGTTAGTATACTCTCCATAAAAAAATTAACAAAGTTGTATATACATTAGTATATATGTAGTGCCATAAACATTATATTTTCTTGAAATTGATGCACAAGAGATTGGGTGTGTAGAAAAATGATTATTCCATTCATTAGAAGCCAAAGTAGTGTTTTTGTGTTTCCACTATAATTTTAAGGGTGTCAATTACGTTTCGCATAATTGTGTTTCACATAATAGCGTTTCGCATAATAAGTAAAAATTGCGTTTCGCATGAAAGAGGTTATATTTATAAAATAGATATAGATAAAATCATTCAAGGAATATAAATATAAGTTCAAATATATATATAGATAACATAATTCATTTTTTCTTGAACATTACCAGCATCTGGTGGGTGGGTATGGGTTCTTTTGGAGCTAGTAACAATTTCTCTGTTTGTAACGGCAGTCGCTTTACAACCGGCTTTTAAACATCGCCAGTATTTTTTTTTCTTTGAGATGATGGAAAGTAAATAATTATTGCAATTCAACAATTGACCACCTCTTTTGCTTTCTACAAACGTTGCTCGTACTGCCATGATTAAGATACTTAGGCACGTTGAATTATACTTGTATATTATATACTATGAACTATAAAATACTTCATAATGAATCATGCTCACAATCAATTTTATGTGAAGCGCAACAAGGTATTATGTCAAACACAACACTTTGCCCTTCACGGAGTATTACGCAATAATAGCCAAATTAATAATCATTATGTGAAACGCAATTGGCGAAACACTGACATAGCCATTCTAAGCATACCATACATTTTTCAATACTAAACTTGTGTTGCATTTTGAACAATATTAGTGCAAAATATAGTAATAAATTTATAATTTAAATCTTTGTCGTGTAAAACATTATATATGTAGAATAGACACCTGCAGTGCAATCGATATTGCTTTAGATTCAACATAGATAAAAAGTACTTTAAGGCCTATGCATATAAACGGATATATAATATATACCTAAGTGTAATAATAAATAGTTATCAAATTTTACTGTTATCATATTCAAATGATATAATATGAATATATTTTCAGTATACTGTACATTACACTGAAATTTCAACTGTTCAAGCTAAAATTATTAGAATATTTAGAATATTATTCTAACCATTCACATAAAACTACAGAAAATTTGATAAATCATAGCACATATCTTGTGCCTCGGATGCTAATCTCATATTACATACGCATCTTGTCAAACGCTATCAAAGCTACTTGTTAGCTATTATGCTCACGACAGAATCTACTGAATCTAGAGTAGTGAAAGCACCACCAAATTATTGCATAATTATTAAGATAAGCGCTGATGACATCGCGTACAATATTTTAGCGCTATATAAATATATATTAATAATCATTATTATAATATTTCATATTTTGGCGTATTTTAACTACATTTTTCAGCATTTTGAAAAATACAACACTATACATATTTTCATGATTAAAGTTAATGTGATCCTTTTTTGGATTAAAGTTAATGCACTTATAATATTATTATTAGCCAAAAATGGCAAAAAGTGTGTTAGCTCATATCATAAAAGAATTGAAATAAGCATAAAATGTGT
>JAYRBW010068052.1:0-27747 GCA_036023295.1 Invenusta paracnida | reverse complement strand
TTGTCCAGTCTATAATGATTATTTATATGTTCCTGGCAGTGGTTAGACACGCTAAAATCTGAACAAGCCAATTATATTATTTGTATTGTTTATATCCACTTCTCAGACAAGACCCACTTCCCACTTCGTACATATCCAGACAAGATAAACATAATATTTAGAGATGATTTCTGGCTTATTAGAGTTATTTCTATCGGCTATAAAATAGGAGCAAATACTTAAAATCGTCTTCACGCTATTTGAAATATTACTCGATTTGAAGAATGTAAATTTATGTATTATCATTAATCAAGTAGATAATAAATACAATATTCCCCATCAACCCAGATATAGCATACTGTCATATTAAGTAATTTCACCTCAAGACAACGAGTACATAAATTATATTTTTTGCATCTAAAAGGGAAGATTACAATATCCCGTCTTTTGGGGGAGGTCGCTATATTATCAAGTAAAACATTCGCCCCAATTTATCAATATAATAATGTTAATTTAGGTCAGATAACTTCTTATCCCGGTCACATTTTACTATGTGTAAACTTTTAAATAGAACAAGTGGTGTTTGGGTAAAATCTTTTAATTAATAAAAATAATATTATATGTCTAATAACTTCCGGTGAACTGATAAAGGAGTAGACAGGAGTTTTATTAAAGTCAAACTAAAATCCGTTAGTTAGTAACCATAAACTATATCACGTCTATATTACGATACAAAACAACTCGAAACTCCTCCTGATATTACAGTGCATAAAATTAGACCAGCATAATGGATACGATCAGGTAAAAGTTTAGGCAACACTAAGAATAATAATAATGACCCAGAAGCTAGTGAATAACTACACAATGAATGAAACACACAACTAAATAGGCCGAGGTTTATAGTTAAAAATGATTTTGGCGTTTGTCTATATGTAGTGACTACCCTACCATGACTGGAGACAGGTGATTGACTTCAGAGCTCTTCTTAGAGAGACCAATCGTACATCTTGCTCTATAAACTAAAATTCATTGGAATGACTGATACTACAGAGTTTTTTGACAATATTAATAATGAATCGATATTCACTAGTGCGAGTCCCTTTAAGGTGTAGGTAGGCACACAATCGCTTAAATAATTAAATATAATATGAACACATAGCACGTCTTGTGCCTTTATCCGTCAAGGATCATCATCCAGACTACAATTGAGGGCGAGATACTAAATTAACATACCACAATCATAGCAATGTGCCAGACTAACAAGTTTATAAGGAGCCGGCTAAAATAAGTCCATTACAAGTATTAGGTACTAATGTAATTAATAGACACTTATCAAAACTGAATAAAATCAAAGTCTCTTGTATTACTAAATATGAGCGCACCTAGCCGATAATAATGAGTACATGGATGCACTGAAACCAGTCTGTATGGTTTGTGGCAAGCTTTCTGATATTAATATGATAATTACTAACCACTTACACCGCTGTTTAAATGCGGTTAAGATTTTTATTTCGTTAATAAACAATGAGATTAATATAAAGACAAATCTCATCAAAGATTTGAGGAAAACGATAAAAGTAATATTTGAAAATTAATACTATATTTGATTATATAAACTTTCAATACGGATATAATATGTAATCATAATATTTTTATTTACGAAATAATTTAAGTCAATTTCATGTTTTACTTGTAAACAATGAAATTTACAAAAAAAGTATCTTTATTAAGCTAGCCTATTCAGTGGGGAAAATGAGAGCGTGTATAATCTATTTACGACTTACATTAAAACGTACAGAAAGAGTAAATGTTTTCGATCAATTAATTTTCCAATAAACCACAAGTAAGAAATACTGAGTATTGAAATATTGAAATACTGAGCTAAATTCAAATGTTTAGGTTTGAGACACCAACAATGTTCTAAAATTTTACTCCAATAAAAGGGCTGATTGACTTGACATATAATTGTAGAATATAACCACATCTCCCACTTATTGAAATCAGGTAAAACGTAAGTATTCTAAGACTCACTTCAGCCGAGTTGCCCTTGCGTACAAGCTCCGGATTGACCGCGTTAGCACGAATCGCCTCTACCAGATTCAGGATAATCCTCCCATTGGCCAAACTCTGGTCCTGGAAGCTCCGTATCGTCACAGCCACGGCTGGTCCGTTCTTTCCGCCTCCAGTTCCCCCAGCCTTGGCAGCGAGCTTGGCATTGGCCCACTCAAGAATCTGACTCTCCTGGATGGGCTTCCCACTACTCGTGAGCCGGGTGAGCATGGCCAGGGTGTAGGCTCGCATGAGTTGCCACACGAGGGCCAGCGTAAGCGTCACGTTGCAGTCGCGAAGGTCCTCGCCGCCGATCCCCACCAATGAGAAGTGGCACACCTTTCCAAGCTCCACGGCGTAGTTGCAGTTCTCTGCAGAGAAGAGGAAATATGAGTGAATAAAAGCGAAACCACTGGCCAAAAATGGGCGCATCCTTACTGACGGAGAAAGAGCAGTCATCCAATAAAAAGCCGCTATTAACGCTAAAAAAATCACGTCACTTCTTGTAAATGAAAGAACTACAATCCATGATATCATCATTCTTCTGTCATACAGGTTATCAACAGATAACAACATAGAAAATTATAAGTGTCCCAACCGGGGATAGAACCCGAGTCTTCGACTTGTTTAGCACTACACCATCTGTGTTATCTATTGATAACCTGTATACTTATAGCAGAGCATTATACACTAATTTCTCTTTTTTTTGTACTTGAAACGTGATAGTCTATCAGATCTAGAATTTCATCGTTCAGCCATATTTGTGCACTCAATAAATATGCACAAGTCACTTTAAAGTCATACACTTTTATAAATCTGTATAAAAATCACAGATAACGTACATATTATATTGTACTATTTAAATATAAATTCTAATATATAGTTTTCTGAGATATACAATTGCAGCCTAAATATTTGCTAAAATTCGTAATTCATTGATGAAATCTATCTAGATAAAACCCTTTTACGATAGTAATAATTTATTACACTATTTATAGATATAATAAAATTCTTTATAATAATTCAAATCAATAATTAATCAATTAACTTTAAGTTACAATCAAAATTTTGAAGATTTACTGATTACATGCTCAAACAGATGTAAGTTCAAACAACATTTTCAAAGATAAGTTTCCGATTGTGTTAATAATTATTAGTAACATAGTAATAGGAACCTAAACAGAATCTAAATTACAATCTACATACGTCAAACAGAAGATTCTTCTCTGAATTACATCTTAGCCTTGATATTACGAAGTTTAGTATCAATTCTAAAACTAGTAATATCTTCAATCGAATATGTTCTATGTATGTACATATTATTTAATGTAGGAATCAGATTGTTTCAGGAATAATAACATAACATAAATTTGTAACACTCAGACATTAGCAAGATAAGGGATGCAATATCATAAACACAACTATTCATTTACCATGCTTAGGTTTATAAGTTTTATCATGAAATTGCCAATAAACTAATATGCAAACATTAGATCAACATAATGTACATAAATGTAACAAAATGTAACAAAACGAAAGGTATGCAACTTTACAATCAAATTTTAGTAGTTACAATACATACTCGTACTTACCTTAAATTATAGTACTGAAATAGATATACATAAAAGATAAAACTACTTCATTTATAAATATATGTACATATAAACTAAAAATTAATAATCTTATCAAAAACTCAGATCGAATTTACCTTTCAAATTTAAATGTACATGATAATGCGGTATATTATTTAATGCACATCTCAATATCTGAATAACAAATTACATTACTATCATAATATATTGAAATATCACCCTCCTACTTTGAAAAAGTAGAAATAATGACGAATTTACCAATAATAAAATACGATTAGGTGCGTAATGTTTAAAACAAATTGCCGATAAACATTATGAACTTTTAACATCGTTTTTTACTTTACACATCCAGTACAAATAAAACTATAATAATTTAACTATTTTTATTACTATAATTAACTGAATTAAATATGGACTACTGATCTCACCTAAGATTTCAAAATTAATCTTGAGCTTGGAGAACTTCTGATGGACCCGCTTCCAGTCGACCATTCCCGGTTTGATGAGATCATAGAGCTTAAAGATGACGAGACCATCTCTCAGGTCCGAATAGAGATAGTTCACCGATGGGTTCACACCCATCGAGTTCATCCAATTCCGGTAGGCTGGATAATGAAAGAATTCCCGAGGGAAAGTCCGAAAGAAACGAGAGTGAGGCTAGGACGCCGAAACTATTAATACTGTTGGGAAAATATGTACTGGCACACGTCTAAATTGAAAATACTAACCATTAGCTTAATTATTGAAAGAATTAATAAAAAGCAATGCAAAAGATTCGTAACATTAATCAAACTACAATCTATAAAAGTACATTTAGAACTGGACGCTTAAAGCGTGCGAAAAGTGTCCAGTTTTAACCCACTTAATTCGAATCTGTGTATCTATTCGCGGCATAAAGAAGTATTGCCATATTATTATCTTGTTTCAGACCAAGCAGTGTGTTTATATATTAACTTATAACTTAACTTAAGTTAGCCAAATATGATTATGTTAATTTCTATTTTTTTTAAGCTCTTTTTTTTTAAGCTCTATTTTACCAGGAAGTTATAATCATAGAGTAAGTAGTCACAATATATCAATTACTTCAATAAATAGTTCCATATTAGTAAGAATTTTTGAAAATATTGATTAAAAAATTATTCAAATAAATGAATAATAAACAAATAAGTCATTGAATCGATAAATGTGCTCTAATTAAATGTCAATATTAATTTTAGACATGTTTATTAATATAAATGTAATTTTGAATAAAAAAGCGACTATTCATTTATTGGAATAATGTTAGAACACGGTGTGAATATTGACGAATATTAAAACGTATGCTTAATTTAACAGATGTAATTTCTGACGTATAACATGAGCAGAATTCGTATTTTAAAATTATAATTTAAAAAAAATCGACTGTGTGACTAATTCTAGCTTACGCTAAGTAGAATTCCTCAATATTGAAGCAAGTTACAATGTTAATACAAGGAAAATCAACTTCAATTTATCATTGAACGGTCGTGATTGTCTAATATGAGTACAGTATACTTGCCTATATATTATATAGCATACAAAATGGCTTTATTTAGTCAACAAATTTGCATCAAGTTCTTTTTTCTTTAACTACAAGCTAACTAGTGTACGCATCCATTATATCCTTAGAACGCATAATACTTACTATATATAGGCACAGGTAAATAAACCCTCTCTTCAAAGTACAGTGTTGGTAAATGCAATGCATATTATACTAAAAAATCATCAGTGAGAGACTATAATATTATAGTAAAACACTGCAAACATGAATCAGAGAAAAGAAACAGTATTTGTAGAGAATGAAAGAAAATTTGACACGTTTGAAAAGCTCCTTTATTTACATTTATTACTTTTCAAACCAAAACAGGTTACAGTAATGATTCATATTAAATCTTAAGTTTGAATCTTATAAGTTTGCAACACTGTAAGGTCGGCGAAAAAGACTGATCGGTCTGAGAAAAATGCAAACAAAAGACATGCGTAGACACTGAGACAAAACGACACCCACCACTAAACCATCAATGAATTCAGAATTCTAACAATTAAACTCCTGGCCGGTAAGAAAAAATCAATATTAAAAATTAATAATATTTCTGTCTTCCGAAAGCATTACATTAATGTTTTACCAAATAACATTGTATAAGAATTTAAAGTGTGGGGTAACTCAACTCTAAAAAATACCTTGTAGTATACCTAAAGGTGTTAACTATTATAATTCTTTATAAGCATAATTAAGCATTGCTTTTAAACCAAATAATTATAAAATAAGGCTTATTATTTAAATCTTGGACATAATATTATTAGTGTCAATATCGTAATGTAACAAATCATAAGTACTGCAGTTATATTTCAATCAACAATGTTAACTAATCTCTGTCATCCTCTAAGTGTTTGTGTCATATAATTATTTTTAAATCAAAAGTATGCCTTTAAAATTTAGGACTTATTAAAGGTTAACAAATCGTGAAATCAATACTCATAGAAATTCCTAATCGTCTAATTTTTATTGGACACAAATTAACCAAACAAATGGACAAAATAAAATATCAGGTCAGTATTACAGCAGACAGTATTTCAAATTAAACGATTCAGCGAATGTATAAATTAATAAGGTATATGTCACGACATGCCTTGTTTTATATCGTGACTAAGTAAAAAAAAATACACAATTAAAGAAATTGCATAAAAAATGTCTGCAAAGAAATTTTACAGTTTTAGGTATTAGGTAGTGAGTTCTTTTTATTACCTCACAAACGATTATAAATTACCCCTTAATGATGGCCAGATTTCTCTAAATCAAAAACTATATTAGAGTTGAAATGAAAATAACAACATACTTTTCCCGTAAATAGATGAGAAGTATTCCCCAGCAGTTAACTGGCCCTATAGGTAGTAATGTTGTAGCCGTATTCTGTATAAGCCACCACCTACAACTCAACTACAATAACCCAGATTATATCCGACGACAACCTCCCCTTACTTCTCTCCTCGCGTGTCTCCTCCGCAAAACCCTCAATCTCTCCGTCCCCAGGAAGGCCATCACCATCCTCGCCCTCCTGCCGTGTCAGACCGGGATACTCATTGAAGAGGTTGGCCACGAAGGCCAGGTTCAACTTCTGGTTCCCACCCATGATGTCAGCGGGACAGACAAATACACGCGCATCCAGACGTTCCGCGTTCTGCAGGACGAGTTCGGCCCGCTGGAGTCGGTCCCCGCTCGCTAGCACTGCCTGGAGGGTGTAATCAAATCGTCGTTGAAAGACAAAACGCCAATCTTTCGGCTACATTTTTTTATAATTAAAATTAACTTTAAAAAATAAAGTAGAACTTGACTCTTCAGACACGATGCAATCTTCTGTGAATTAATTGTACAAATAATAAAAGGATGTTCTCCATTTTTAGTCCTGTGTTCATATAAATCATTAACGCCATAAATACATTTAGATGTTAGTATTTACGATATAAAAATTACGTAACACCTAATGCTACAGAAACCGCTAGAATCAATTAATTTGATCATGATATAATAGACATGGTGTACGATATTTCATCTTCAGATTTGAAAAATAATATTACTTGGTATAAATTTCCTTCGCTTTTTTTAAAACACAGGTATAAAATATGTCATATTTAAGCTACAAAAATGACAAATTATATTTTTTAGTGAGCCATTATTTCAGTGTTTGCCTGATTCATAATATTCCTATCGTCACTATAAATATTATTCACTCCATGTACACCAACTACAATTAACTTAATTAAATTTATAAATATTAAGTCAATTGTAATTTTGTATATATTGTTCTATTTTTATCCTTTGATGAACGTAAAATATATTATAACAATTTATTGATACTTACTAGAGATTTTAAAAATAGATTACGTTTTGATTACTTTAAACATACTTTTTGGTTGTTAAAAACTAATTTTAGTCAACCGAACCTTATATTCATGCAATTTCTAGAGTATAGTTCAATGTAACAACAATGAATAATTTCATTATTCATTTTAAAATCAGTTTCTATACCTGAACAGGGTGCATTCCAGACATCTTTTCGCGGGGTGTAATTTGTTGCAAAAGGTTGGCATAAACTTCGGAATCCTGAAAACGAAAAAAATCGGTACTTAAATTTGTCCAACCATTGCAATAGTACATAATATATATTAATTAGATATCATGATGGCATCTATCAAACAATACTAAACAGTAGTATACAGCAAGAAATATGTTTTACTGAAATAACCAAAACCCGCCTTTACATTATCAGGTCTACTGTATAATCACTTGCAGAACTTCCTCAATTTAAAACATATTTTATTAGTTTATCGGTAAAAATAATAGAAAACAGATAAAATACTATACTGGTCATAATATAATATACTTAAATTTCAGAAGGCTAGGGTGAAATTCTCACGATAATCGAAAGAAATAACAACGTGTAAGATATACAGGTAGAACAATTCATGATATAGTTTTACATTGGGTCTATGAGACCAAGCCACTAAATGGAGCATCGTACAATATCACGTAACCGACTCTTCATGTAAATTAACAACACGAAATTAATGCTAAATGTCTACATAAAGCAATGACGTAAACCAAACTGAAATAATGAGGTTAAAACCCTAGTAGTAGAATCTATATCATAAGAATGTATACTTTAACGAATCAAAATAAAAAGATATGCCTGTACATTAATATAATTAGCCTATACATTATCATCTTGCTTGATTTATATAGTTTATAAATACATACATGTAAAAAGTCTCTCACAGTCACCAGTCTTGTATTTCAGCGTGACTTTATCTAATCATTTTAAAATCAGTTTGGTATAATCAGAAAAAAAGTATTCTATTAATAATTAACAAATATTCGCTATAACAGAAGTATACTTTCTTAATATATAAATTAAAAAACAATGCCGTAAATTTTTTTTTAATAGATGTTAATGCTCTTTTATTAGTCGAAAACAAGTTTAATAAAATAAAGACATTATTAAAAATATTCCTAAATATATTAGGAATAAAAATAGTAGTATTATGAGACTGGTCTAAAAAAAATATTACGAAAAATACAAAAGTTATATATATAAAAAATACAGATCAGTACCAATCAGTCTAATATTATAAACGCATAAGTTAGATGATGTAATTTCAATAGCAATTTGTGCGTTCTGACAAACTTTTATTAAAGCAAATATATATTATTGTGAGTGAAATGATATTATATAACTATTAAAATTAATGTGATATTAGAAATGGTATATAAATTGATATATACATTTCAAACACAGAGGTTAATCTAACTAAAGATTTTAGGATATAATAAAACTTGATAAAAGCTTTCAAGAATTCAAAATAGTATAAAACTAACAAAATTAAAACGTTTAGCATAAAAATGGTCACCGATAGAGTACTAATGATACTTTTTTATAAAGATACTATTTTGTAAAGTATTAATGATTAATATGTTTACAATATTTGACACAATGATACAATGTTGTGGACAATATTTAAAAAATCTTAGTAAAAAATACAATAATATAATAAAAATATCAATATTATTATCATTATAAAAGTACCATTTTGTAGATAGGTACAATACATACTAACTGATATTAATAAAGAATGAGATAAACATTAACCATGTTTGAATGATTGATAGTACCAAGTATGTATGTACATACTTGGATTACGATAACGAAAGGTTATAATGCAAATAAGATAGGGGCATAGTAGCTAAATAAATACGGATTATTTTACATTAAATAGACGCACGAAAATAGTTTTAGTATTACAAGAGAGTAAAACAACGATATTCTTAAAGAAATCATAATATATAGCATGTATTTACCCAATACAATTGTCCTTGCTACATTTATTTTAAAGAGAGAATAATTTAATAAGTTCGAAAAAGAAAAACGTTGTACTATTTGTTAAATCCTGTAAAACATTTAGCCATGCAAATAAGTACAATATATGTATATGTGTAGATATAATATGCACAAAGGGATACAGTGTGTTCATCCTTGAATAATGTATGTTATTTGCACCTAATCAACAGAATTCAATCACGAGTGTTTATTCAGATCGTGCAAGATGTGTATACATTATGCGGTGAGCATTGCAAACATAAATACATTGGACGGTGTACACAGCTTACTATTTATGAAAACACATTTAAATCAGTGAAACATATTTTATGCCTTGTTATTATGGCATTTCCCATTCTCCCGTTTAAAGTGTAAAGGTTTCATCCAACTGCCTACGAATGACCAGATATTAATACTATTCATCTAAAATTGTTCTATATGGTTCAATATTCCCGAGTCTATGTACTTGACTCTTTCATGTTTATAATATTCAAGCAAGCGTACTTTGATGTCCTCTGAGAAGTTGCGAACAGTCCGATCACAGCCCGCCCTCTTGAGATGGTAGTTGACCCAGCGAAGAAGCAGCGCCTCAGGTGAAAGTTTCCGGAGATCCGCGTAGGTCTCTCCATCTTCCACGAGAATGGCGAGCTCGGCACGTGACGTCAGACTGATCTCGTTCAGTAGACCAGCCTGTGTGTAGAAGGCAGACATGGAGAGATTACCGCTTGTACTTTAAACCACCGGATTATTTTAATCTTTTAAATAAAAAAAACTTTCAAAACATAATATAACAAAAAGAAAGAGCCAATATTGTAGTTTTAAAATACAAATGTGATTTGATATAATGTGGTTTAGTGAAAACAAACTCAGGTTTTAAACAAAATACAAAAATACACCTACTGATAATAACAAACTTGGTCGCCAGAATGGTACATTCTGTGGTGCATACAAAATGCAAAAAACATCATACCGTGGAAATATATATATACACGATTGATTGTGCAATATTACACAATTAATTACAATAAATTATTAAAAGGATAGTTTTAATGTATAATTATTGGAGTCTTAATTTTTAATAACATACATGTGTATACTTTTTTTTAACTTTCCAACAATGTTTACATATAAAAATTCACAGATGTTTTGGAATATAATGATTACAAAATTTTAAACAATTGTTTTAATCATCATAATCAATTTTTGACACGAAAGCCATGTCTGAAGTACAGTCTATTGTAAAATTTAGTTTAGTTTTAATGTTAACCTATAACAATACTGATAATCTAGTCACAGTATAGATAACAGTAGTAAATGGATATTTTAAAATTCTACGGCACTTAGTAAAATATAAAAATAATTGACAAAAACTACGGGGCTAAAATTAAGTCGATTCACACAACAGTCGCACGTTCCAGTTTTTCGCGTCCCAATGCAATAAATACACTAGTAAAGCTAGACTCACCTTGATAATCTGCCACAGAAGTCCCAGCAGAAGATGCTTCGAGGCGTCGGCTATGTCGCTGCCTCCAATGTTGACGATGTTACAGCCGATGGCTTGGGCTGAGTTCAGGGCCAATGTGATGTTTTCGTGCATCTTGTAGACGCTGAGGTTAGTACCAGTGTTAATGGCGCGCTCGTCGATGGTGTCAGGAACAGATTTGTTGATGATTTTACTGCACAAATGTTAGGAAGGGGTGCATATAAAGTAGACTCGGTGAATAATAATGTATGCACAATCAGTAAAATGTTATAAATCATTTAAAAAAATAGGACTAATGACATCGTATATATGTATGTACAAACATATTATGAAGTATTATATTAGAGAATATTAAAAATTCCTTATTTATAAATTAGCGAAATGTTTGTATTTAAGCTACTTTCGGGACGACGTACTTACTAAATTGTCTTTTAGGACTAATTTGGCTTTGTTCGAATACTATTACATCACGACATGTGGCTATAGCTACCGCGTTAGATTTGGAAGAATTGGGTTTACAATGTTTACCCTACATGAAATACTTACTTTATAACTGCACCTTAAATTTAAAGAATTAAGGTAATATTCGCGAAATGTTTGTTTATATATCTATATATATGAATATTAAACATTACGCTAATTTATTTATATAAAAACAAATTTAACGAGAATAACTCAAAACACTAATATAGTATAAAGACGAAAGGTTGGGCATATTCAAATAGACATTTACTATACATAATCGAAATACAAATGTGTTGGTACAAAGGAAATTTTCAAGATAAACAGAATACAGACAACAATATCAAATATTCAAAGAGTACCTTGTCTATACTCATATTTAAATAATATTTCATACATAAAATTAACATAATGAAAAAAAGTTTTTTTTATGCAATGCACTTGACGAACAAAGAAGCCACATTTCTTCTATTTGATTAAACTAAAATGTTAATTTATTTTAAACATGAAATTACGCGTTGGTTGAATATGAAAATTTAAATAATAAAGTGTCTGTATACGAGATTTAAATAAAAATACAAATCTAAATATATGTATTAAAAAGCAAAAATGTGTCATCTACAGTTTTGAAATATCATCTATATGTTTCAATCAGAAATGCAGAGAAAAATATTTCGTACTCAAGAAAAATGATATATTGTGAAAAAAACTTACCAAAGTATGATTCCGTCTCGACATTTGTCATACATGTCATCTCCTTGTGGATGGAAGGGGAGATACCTCTGACAAACAGAATCATTCGTCAAGTTTCTGGAATAGAGAGAAGTAGAGATGGGAGGAAAACATATGCAAAGTAGCATGATATAGAACACGTTTTCGCACATTATGATGGTAACTTAGTACAAATAAAAGGTAACTTTGTAAGAAATGTATACCTAGACTTACATTTACTAAAAATTTAGCAACGGTCAATTATTATTTGTAAAAATGTAAGTTAATAAACAATACTAAGTAATGTCCTCTAATTTTAGGTTCTCCCATGTTTATAATACTTCGAGTATTATCAGTTTAATGTATCACTTGACCTGTGTATTCTATTAAAAAAATGTAATTAAAACGAAACTTTAAAAAATATAATGTTTATTAGAAACATGAAATGCAGGGTACTACAACGTTACACATACAACACAAATTTTCGAAATATATCATCCTAAAAATGTACTCTTTGTACAAAATTCAAGCTGTATTTCTTATTAAACATGTAATTATGTATAATACAGGGTGATTGAAAATAATAATAACAAAATAATGAAATTATTATTATTAACACATATAAAAATAAATATACGAAAACAAACAAATTGTTATATTATTGTTATTATATGTGTAATTCATTATAATGTATCACTTTATTGTGTTGTAACCCAAATAAACCACCGCGGAGAGACTTTTGTGTTATCACCCTGTATAATATATATTTATTATAAAATAATATAAGAAGAGACGTCTGCAAGTAAATAAAATTTTACTAAACAGAGAACGCATTTTAGTAATACATTATTCTAGGTAAAAATAAATTATTGAATAAAAACGATTAAATTGATTGAATGTAAATAATATCCGCTAATTATGCAAATCAATACAATAATTGATTTTAAAAGCCTTCCTGGGAACCAAGACTTTGACGTGTATGTAAATGAGAACACTAGCAGCTGCATATTTTAATATATAATACGTACAACAAGAGTTTCTTCCTTTGCTAAATATACACGCATACATTTGTACACAAACTACATGAAATCACATGATCGGTCAACTTCTAGTTACTAAGGTAACTACTTCCTCGATGACACTAACCTGTTAATCCAGTCGGAAAAGGCGACCTGTTCTTCCTGTCTGATTGAGTGCTTAGTCTCGGGATTGGAATTCACCGATGCCGACCCAGTGGTGGTAACCGCTTGAACGGGTTTCACAGATTTCACCACTTTGAAGCCAAACTCCTGACTACGGAGCTCCGAATACAACTGCAAGTAAAAACAAAGACGGAAAGGATAGACACACAGTACTTGATATAGACATATCAAAGAAAAAGTAGAAGGAAAGCTGCGTACAGATTTGAACTCATCAAAATCAATCTTCCCATCCCGAACTTTGGTGTCATGTTTGCGCATGAGGTCGACAACCTGATATGGGGCCCGTTTGAAGCCAACGATCGCAAGAGCATCACGAACCTCATGTTCCTCGAGGAAACCATTGCCATTTACGTCAATCTGAAAAAGGATATCAGTTTTAAAAGCACTATACGCTACTTATAAAATTCTTAAGGAGCACCTTTATATACTATGTTTTTTAACTGTGAATTTTAGTAATGTTCAAAAGGCAAAAATTATGATCAAATATGTATCTATTTCAGTTTACAAAGATTTACATAACAAATATATACATTATACATATAGCATGGCAATATGCATAAATTGCTAAAATAAATTTATGTTTAAAATATTGAAGCAATAAAAATGTATATGTAATTATAATATATATATTTATTTATTTAGCCTGATTGGTAAAACTTAATTTTGACAAGAAAAAATATTATAGAAACATAAATCTAATATAATTTCACAGATATGATGTGATGTCAACCTGATAATTTCAAAACTGTCTGCCAATGGGATGAAATGTAACTCACATTCATTTCATATTTAGAAATTAATGTGCTTAAAAACATGTTTTTATATTAAACAAACATATCACTTTTTGTGACTAAAGTCGGGTGTGTATGCAAATGTGTATATTCAATATTGTTAAACTCTATAATATAATGTAGTTTAGAAAAGAATAATGCAACATGTCTTTAATAAACAACCTGCTTTTAATTATACTCAATACTCATATTATATAATAATATATAATGCATGTACACACAACAATTTGATATTCAATATATACTAAATGCAAGACAGGTATTGAAAATGTCAAACCAATAGTTTACTAGCTCCATCTATCAGGGTTGTCTAAGAGCAAAATTATCGACTAGTCTGTCTAGGTCAATAATTTTGCTTCAGTGCACTGCAAGAAGTTCTTATATCTCTCTATAAATGTTCTGCACTCATGATATATCTAAGTATTATTTTAGTATGCATAAATATAAAATGAGCCTTTACACTCCCATCTAATAATGGCATGGCATACAGGATACTTGGTAAGTAGTAGATGTTTGGTTACATTTGTATAAGACACCCTTGCAACATTTGTTTATTGTGCCAGGACTTTTGCTGGGATGTCTATTCTATTTTGCCTTCCAACAATTGAATTCAGTTTCAATTAAAGATGATGGAAATTTCTGAAACTATACAATTTTTGTCATGTTTATTTTCCATTTGTTGCTTTTTAGAAGAATTTATAGTAGTATTGAGAAAGTTTGCTAAACTTTTTGTATTTGGGAAAATAAGAATGACTTTTCTGCAAGAGGTGGTTACTATAAATGGAATTACCCCAGCACATCGATTATAATAAATAGCAACATTGTCAGTGGTAATGTTGTCTATCTGCTCATGACAGCCACATTGTCAATGAATAAATAATGAAAGGCCATTGAGAGAATATGACATTTCTACAGCTGTGTTATGCCATTTCCAAGATTCTTAATCAATTGTCTCTCTCAAATGACTTAACAGCACCAACTTCCTTAATGGCCACCCAAATATTTATGTAATGTCTTTGCAAACATACTGAACATTAATGAACTGAACATGTCTGATTAAAATTAAATTGAGAGAAAAACAGTCATATTTCTCTATATTATATTTCAGATAGTGCGATGGATATCCACTCTGTATTTGGAGCATTTGTTGCTTCATTGCATATAATACTTTAAAGATGTTAGCCTTTTTGTCTCTGTTTGCTCATTAATTTTGCCCCGTTTTGATCCAATTTGCCCCAGATTGCCCTGTTTTCCAAGCAATCTCATGCTAGTGTATTTGTCTGGCCCAATTGATACTCCAACTAGATGCACACAAGCTAAAAATAGGAATTACCACATGTGCCAACCAATTAAATGTGCTATATATTATATTATGTTCCATCTAGCATCATGCATCTAAGAACATTCAAACTGGCTAAACATTATGCTCTTTGGTACATTATATCTCTACCTAAACATGTCCTAAACAACATCTTTTAGACTGACATACATAGCTAGCTGCTAGATAATTTAAAATATCTGAGTGTATGATTTAACACTATCATTTATCATCTATGTAGTAAGAAATAAGAATACAATTATTAATAATGATTAAGTATACAAATATTGTATTGGCATTGGATGTGGCTGGGGCTGTATATACATATATACTTTTTACATAATTTTAAGACATTGTATTGAATCAGGTTATTTTTTAGTGTTATTTTAAAAAAGTGTTAAAAGCAATCCCAGAATTATTTTTATATATTTTTAAAATTAATAGTAAAAACAATATATATATATAAACCCCTGCTCATTAAAAACGACGCACCCATAAGAATTACATTTAAAATACAGTTGTTTTCATTTTTCTCTTATAAACTTGCATAAATTGCAAAGATACTAATAAAAATTTCTTCTGGTAATTATATTTAATTAATTTAAGTCTATTTGGCTGTGTATATTGCATTCAGTCACATTGAAATATTGATTAATTCGAGTTAATAGGGTATCTAGCAATACACCCCATATACTTACACAATGGGCTTGTGTGCTTTAATCAGAAGGCTCAAATATTAAGATACAGGGAAAGTGGACAGAGCTTCAAAGTAATTACGTAACTGCCCAAAATGTCTACTGTTAAGTGCTTATGTACTCAGAGAGGTTGGATAGGGAGGCTGTGAGGTGCGCATGTACTCAGAGAGGTTGTGTAGGGAGACGGTGAGGTGGAGCTTAATTCTGATTGGCTGCAAATTGACACACTTTCCACAACTGTTTCAATTGAAGAAAGGGATGTACAGCACTCCAGAGACAGATGACAAGGCCCAGTGTCCATTCTAGAAGTGGCTCCATCATGATATGAGGCGCAGTTTCACGAAATGATCCACGTTCACTGAAAAGAGTACAGGGTCGTCTGAATGGAAGAGCCTACATTGACCTTCTCAAGCGTAATCTCCTGCCACTCAACCTCCATCGACGAATGATGATGTTCCAACAAGACAACACACCTTGTCACAGATTTCCTTGCGGAGAACCGCGTCACCACTATTCCTTGGCCATCCATGTCTACTCTCCAGATTTGTCTCCGATCGAAAACGTGTGGAGTCATCTTCAGAGGGAGGTAGATAAAATTCCAGTACATGGTTTAGAAGAGCTCTGGATGACAACTCAGCATGTCTGGCTGGCGATTCCTCAGCAGTTGGTTGAGCAGCTCATCAACTCGATGCCGAGACGTATCCAGGCTGTGATTGCTGCAAAGGGTGACTCCATTGACTACTGAGGCTCTTTATCTTCACATCTCCCCTATCCCCCATAGAGAACGCGATAACAGCCTTTTTCAAGGCTACCACATTCTTGATTGATGCTATTTGATGGTAAACATCATAAAGAATAACATAATTTTAATTTAGAAAACTCTTCTTATACATTGGTAAAGTTAAAGGGACTATAAACATAAATAAAATTTTTATGGGGGTGAGTCGTTTTTAATGAGCGGGGTGTATATTATGGTCTCCATAATGTCTCAAGTATGCAAATAAACTTTGATCAGATCATTGTTTTTGTCCACATCCCTTTTATAAAGTCTATTAGTTTGAAATTGATTATTTCTGTCACTATCGTTTAAAATATTGATTGGTTAAACATTTTGTCGTAGTTGTAGGTAAGACGATTTGAATAGTTACTCTTGATTCAAAGAGTATAATAATATTAATGTCACTTATCCGATATCTGTAATGCGGCCGCATACTTTTTGTTTTGTGCTGATTGCGCTTATTGGCTGTGCTCACGTGACTATTTTTACAGATCCTTTATGGAATCGGAGAGTCAGGACAAAGAAGGCAGACCTCTGGACACATCTGAATGGACAACAGAACACGCCACGGTAAAAAGATATTTCCATCAGTGTAGCTAGAAGCGCCACGCTAATTCTCACTCAGGTTCAATTTTATCGCATGTCTCCGGTTTACGAAGCTACGATAATACTTATAAATTTACTGAACTCATCATGTGACTCTTCCTGTTTATATACTGATTGTTTGGCTGGTCTTATTCCGTCTACAAAAAGGCGTGTATTTCTGCGAAGCTTTATTATCACCTCTGTATGTATATTCGGCCATATTTTCGCTGCGAATATTGAAAGATTAAATCCTCAATATAATCGTATTTGCACAAAGCTTGGGCAATTTAATTTAACACACAGCAGGACTAAGTATTTACTTCGATATAAATTTCCGCATTACTTTGAAAGCACGTTTTAGTTTATGTTTTTAATATTTAATCATTACTTGTCGTGTTAATGCTTTCTTTGTATTCATTTGTCTTCATTTTATGGTATTAGAATACTGGCATTTTACATTTACTTTTATTACTCTAGGCACTTTGCTATTTCATATGTTTTTAGTACTAATTTTCCTTCCTTTAAATTAGGAATGAATCTATTTGTATATATAAACTGAAGATATTTTGGCCCTCATGCGAAAGATTTCAGAAGCCCGGATTCCAATCTAGTATCCGTATAATACAAACTCGTTCTTGTTCTCGCACTATTTCTGTGTGTGTGTGAATATCATCTCTTCTTCTTGCTCCTGACAGGAAAATCCCCAGCAGAACAATGGCTCCGACTGTGGTGTCTTCACGTGTATCTACGCCGAGTACCTTTCTAGGGATAGACCCTTTTCCTTCACACAAGTAAGATATTCAAGTTTTGTTGTGTACCTTTACCTATTGGGGAGCAAATCACTTCGTCCTTTTAGAATCTCTGATAGTACTCTTTAACATTATACGTAAAGTTAATGTCCGTTTCAATAATTATTTTTTATCTCTGGGAGCTGTGATTGGAGTTAATTTTTAATAATTTTGGATGGCTTTATGGAGCAATTAGATTGCAATTCATATTTCCTTTGTTATATATGTTATAATTAATTTTGTACTACTTAAAGTGGTATTTTTGTAATATTATGTATTATACTGACTTTCTGTAAATATTTACATATTATTATCCAAATAATATATTTTCTCCCCAATGTTTTGTTTTATGCTCCTGTCGTTATTTTATTTCCAGTCGAATATGCCCTATTTTCGGGAGCGTATGATGTTTGAGATAATCTCAAAACGTCTCCTCATCTGAAGAAGGGCCTTCAACAATGAACTAGAGTTGTTATAGAATTATAGCATAATTCTTCATCATCTAATATCTGTAAACAAGTTGTAACCATTATTCCTTAATATTAAACGTTTATATAATATGCCATTATGGTCTTATAAGATAACAGGAACTTTTTAAAGAAAATGTCGTTTCCCGTTTAATTACGTTTTATTAAATAATTTGAACTAGTTACACATTATTGTTTTATTGGGGTATACACATATTTCCCCACTTGGTTTTTGTTATAAGTATACACAACATAATGTATATACGGACACCACTCAACTTTGTGTATTACTTTCAATCTTAAATTTAATCATTTTATGCTTCCTTCTGAAGTGTTTTGAGATAACCACCGTAAACATTTAAGTAGTTGTTTGTGTACATAAATTAGGAATTCTAATTATATTTTACATTGATGAGTGTATATAATAAGATAATATGGTTGAACCCCACCGGTCAACATTGTGTATTATAATATAAACTTCTCCACTGTTATTCATTTACTCTCAGGCTATAACTTTTTTTTAGTTTTTGACGCCTTTTACGTCGTCTACTAATAAGTATGTTTATCCATTATCCTAGATATGAATAATTTGTATAAGTATGCTTTTGTTGAATCAAATATACTATATGTATTATACTTCAACGAATAATATGTTGTATTCTTATGTATTATTTCAATTGAGAAATCCTCTAAATAGGAATAAAGCAAGACAATATCTTCATGGAGTGTAAAGTACGTCAATGTTTTTTGCAAGGTTTCGATGTCTAACTTCTTCTATGAGAAAATGATGAATTGGTTATTAGAATAATTAGAGGTCAAAATTGTGTAGACAGATAAATTAGACTCGCCAATTATCCGACAGAGCATTAATTATTAAACTTTATTTAGCTTATTAGTGCTTAAACTAAAATATACTGTCACACATACTAGTTAGTAAAAAAATTCTAATTTAAGTAATAATACATTTTTTCCAATTCCTTTTTAATTAAGCTTGATAATAATTCATCAGCGTGGATTTTCCTGCTCGATGACTTAGTCAAGTAAGGTCTATGAATAAAGATTTGTGTCGCTGACTTTATTAAGTCACCGACTTAGTTTACGAGGTGACCAAGTCAGGTCTATGAATACCGCAAATCTAAGACACCAATAGATTACTCAAGTCAACAACTGCTGTAGTAATTAAATACGCAACATAATAATTAGTATGTATATTACTAAAAGGCTTGGGAATTATTTTTTATAAAGTCCTTTTATGCTTATAGTAAATAAGTGACGTACGTTATTAACTATTGCTTTTGACAATACCGGTAGGTATAGCAATAGATATATAACTAATGTATATGCTTCTAGATTTAAACTACATATTGTTTATATAATATACTTAATTTATCCAATTTTATATTTCGGTTTGCTGCCTAGCAGTGTGAACTCCATTAATCTCGTTTACACACGGCAGCTCTTGTACTAATTATAATATAAGCTGTGTAATCACAGAAAATAGGTATATTTACGTTTTATCTATTCATAACAATGAAAACTGATTTCATGGGAGAATGCTTATACGAACAAATGACAATCCATGCATAAAGTTCATACGCTCAAATTTCGACATTTGTGACTCCCCTTGTACGCCTCTGGTACGTTTTATAAAGGCCCCCTATCGAGTACGTACATTTTCAAATAAAGATTCCAAAAAATAATAATTGAATAGTGTTTTTTTTAAGTTTACTTAAATTAACAAATGAAGTAAAATATATATATGTGAAAAATTATGTAGTCAGTGCAAATTTACTCAGGCATCCCATTCGACCATGGCGATGTCAGTAAATTATTTATGCTCAAGTCTAATAATTATTAATCCAAAATTTGTAAAGCGTCACTTTATAATACGAGGTTTAATAGATATAATTATAGTATTATAAATAGCTTTACGAATGAGTACACGTAGTTTTATCCAATGAAAAGCGAGCTAGTGAAACAGGAAGAGAAATATAATACATCTGCGATGGCGTATTATACAAGTAATTATTAAATTATAACTATAGACGTACATTCTTCAAGCATCATAAAGTATTCTCCGTGCTGTATAGAGTAGTCCATGGTATTTAAGTGCAACTTTGTGACTTTCCATGTATACGAGAAAGTCGACTTTACCGTCTTGCATAGAATAGAACAGATTACAGTTTGCCAGTAAAAAAATCAATAGTCTCTACTAATCTCTACAGTAATTTAAAACACTCGAGCAGTGCATGACTATGGATAGATGAAAAATTAAATAACGATGTCATTAGAAATAGTAACGATTCAACTCACCATGTGCCGCAGGCTCATTTTTGAATAGATAGCCTGCTGTTCAATAGTAATTTTAAAATAAAATCAACTTGAAATATCAATGAAATATGCTATTTTAGGAATTGGGTACTTTCCTATTATTCGCACCCAAAAAAATGTGTATGTCTTCACGTATATTTTTATGTTCAAAATAAAACAATAATAAGTATATAATTCACATTAAATAATATTGATGAAGCCAAAAGTTGGATATATTGACGAAAATGTGATCAAACAATTCATTTTTGTTATTTCTTTTTCCTCTCCATATTCATTAACACAGAATTATGAAAATCATTGTTTTGTTATACACATAATAAAAATCATAGTTTTTATTTAAGAGATAGAAATAAAATGAAGACATCATTTTTTTTGTGGGGGGGGCAGCTTTCATAATATGAAAGTACCAGGAATTGTTATAGAGTGAATACATCAAAAAATGAAAATTAATAACAGCATTACAATTTTAAGAGGGGTTGTGCCTCTGCGGTATAAGATGAATTGAATATAGGGTTAACAAATAAAATGTTAACAACAAAATATGAAGAGCATACGTAGATTGTTTGCAATATCCCCCCCTATGCTAACACCTCTCCAATGTACGTACTTTATGCATGGCGCCTTTAATAAACTCATAGCGAGATGTATACTTAATTCAATTAAATAATCTGATACCTGCTCATGTCTTCATCTACAATTACCTATTGTTTTTCCATAAAGCTCTTAAATGGCTTTTATTATGCAATCATTGTAAAATTGGCTTTCTTATATATTGCTGGTTCTTTCACCATACCACTTAATGTATATATAATTTCTTTCACGACAAATGGTCAAAGTTGAGCGAGAGCACGAAATTATTTAAATCAAATTGTCTTAAATTTAAGTCGATTATTGTACAATTACTGTTGGAGTATTTTTTAAATTTTACAATTAAAATATTGAGTAATGTCAAAAAAGAAAAAGAACTTATTAATTATATACTTATATTATCAAAAAATGAGTTTCTTAAGAGTCAAATAACATAATTTAATTGCACATATTATTAATCATAAAATTTTTATTAGAAACTCAGAACATATTAATATAAAGAAGACAATGCAATGATTTTTAATATCATCAATTTTTTAAATTATTCAAAAATTATGACATGAATTCATACCGTATAATTATTTATATTAAAAACTTGTTAAATATATGCAAATAATGGGACACGGTATTTTATAGTTAGTAAAATTGAATGATATTACATCATGTTAATGCCGCTGGGTGGCCTACTATTGCTCATTCAATTCACATAAAATCACACACTTGTTGAAGGAGAGATTGTGGTTACATAATTGTGGTAATATATTCAAATTAAAAAGTAAGTGATTAGAAAAGACAATATATTTTATGCTTATGCCTGAAATAAACTAATATAACAATAATCCTGCTCGGTTGACCACAATATATATTTACAGCTACCATTTGGTGATTTGTAAGAATAATATGACTATTTTAACATATAGTACTGTAGTTACTCACAGTAGTATCAAGCCGAGAGTTCAAATTAAAAACACAGCTGGTATGCCTTGCAAGCCTGCAAGAATAAACATGTACGAGTTAGCGATTAAATCATTACATTTTAAGGATAGTTGCACAGTGGGTAACGCGCTAGTCTACAAATTACAAGATCGGTAAGTCGAAACATACCACGTACACTGTTGGCTGTAATTGAAATTGCATATAATTTGTTCATATCTGTGATTAAAATATTCCAAACATTTTCTGAGCTTTATTGTTATGGAACCAGGATTAATTCATCATGATCTATTCTGTAAACAATGTAGCGCAAATTAGCATCACATATAAGGATTTCATTGTGTTTTTATACGTTAATGAAAGAATAAATGTGATGCCAAGATAAATTAACACTGACACAAATCACACAGAAATTGTTTCTGCCCTGTATGGAGTCTTTTGTGCTTTAGGCGAGTGTCAGCTTTTTGGAATGATTTATTACATATGCAGTTATACGGTTTCTCATTTGTATGGATTCGTTTGTGATATTCAAGATGGTCATATCTGCTGAACGATTTCTTACATATGTCGCACTAAAGAGGTTTCTTACTTGTATGGATTCGTTTGTGGATTTTAAGAGTTCCAGATCTGCTGAACCATTTATTACATATGTCGCAGTTATATGGTTTCTCACCTGTATGGACTCGTTTGTGATCTGTTAAAGTTGAAGACATTCTGAACGATCTATTACAAATGTCGCAGTTATATGGTTTCTCACCTGTATGGATTCGTTTGTGATCTGTTAGAGTTGCAGACAATGTGAACGATTTATTACAAATGTCACAGTTATACGGTTTCTGCCCTGTATGGGTCCCTTTGTGCTTTACAAGAGAGTGAGATATATGGAATGATTTATTACATATCTCGCAGTTATACGGTTTCTCATTTGTATGGATTCGTTTGTGACTTACAAGATGGTCATATCTGCTGAACGATTTATTACATAGGTCGCAGTTATGCGGTTTTTCTCCCGAATGGATTCGTTTGTGTCTTTTAAGGTTTGTCAATAATGAGAATGATTTATGACACACATTACATTGGTAAGGTGTGGAACCTGAATGTACACGTGAGTGATCTATGAGCTGAGAGAGATTTAAAAATTGTTTATTGCAAACATTGCAATGATGTAAAGTTTTCAATGAATGTACGCCTTTGTTTTTTTCCCAGAATGAAACATCTGGAAATGTGCTCTGACAGACTTCCCTTTCATAAGGTATAATATTATCTTGTACTACACATCTATGCTGCTTCAAAATAGAAAGCTGTGTAAAATATTTCTCACAACCTTTACAAAAGTAGGAATCCTTCATAGAAGATTGAGGTATCGAATTTAAAGTTGTCACTGAAGACGCCAAAGCAGAATTTAATGAAGGAAGATCGTTGTCAATCTGAAAAAATATTATATAGACACGCTGCTATAAAATGTGTTGATAACATCAGTAACTGGGACAGTAGAAATAGCGTACATTGAATCATTAAAACAGATGTCCATTTTGAAGTTTAACTATATGTATTAAGCTATCGAAATTGATTTAAAAATGAGATAATTGAGCATATATTGAGACTGACCTGTATATAAACAAGATGTGTTGAAATAAAAATCTTTGAAAATCTGTTACTAACAATGACACCATTTTGGTTTTATATCTCGATATTTTTATTGCTATTTACTAATATTTCTAATTCTAACAAATATAATATCCTTAATGTATGAAATGCAAAATAATGCAAAATTCACTAATATTTTCGAAAGATATATGCTGCATCATATATATTACCTTATATACTAATGCATATCACCGATTTTAGAATAAAAAACGGTAAGAGATGATAGCGCAATAGTTGACTAGAGTGAAAATAATTTTCTACACAATTTTCTAAATAGCATTTTAAGTAAAGAATTTAAAAATAGCAGAAAAATATTTACTCTCATTGAATGGGCAAACATTAATTTTCCTTAGTTCCATTCACTTAGTTCAAAAGTAGAGATTTCGTATTATGATCAGCGACGCAAACTTCATAAACTTTGATGTAATTATATATTTTAATTTTGAAATATGCATCTCCACACTACACTGATAAACAAATATTTTCAATTGTTTCAATAGTTCAATTTCCTTAGTTTAAAAGTAGAGATTTTGCGTATAATAATCGGCGATCAGCGATCATCATACATGTTTATGTGATTATATATTTTTGAAGTATGCATTTCCACACTACAGATATAAATATTTGGGGTATAATTAGATGTATCTATATAGTTTACTATCCAACTAAACACTAGTAAGGTTATCGATTATATCGTGGCATAATAAAGAACGTGAACTCAAAATTTGCGCTATAAACAAAAAGAAAAACGTAAAAATATATATATTTTATAATTATAAATGTACATATCTACAGAACACGAGCTATACAAAATAAACATGAACTACAGGGTGTACCAAAAAGAACCCAACCCAACTTTAGTGAAGAAATAATAAAATATATTACATATACATATATAGTAATGTATATTATTGATAATAATCATATTAAAATACTGGTATTTACAATAAAATATTAATAAACAGTTCTGACATCTATGCAATCAATAAAGGAATACTGAGTTAGTCATAGAACTGTATTTAATTAACTATATAGTTCAATGGTTTGGCAGTTTTAGGTAGGTTCGGTTCTTTTTGGGACACCCTGTATGTGTATTTATTTTCAAATAAGTGCGAAACGTCTAAAATACACAAAAAACAAATGCTGTTTCCTTTTGCACAATTCAGTGAGAAACTTACAATGTAAAAATATAGTTAATTCAATTACCTCATGACATGGCGATTCTTTTTTTATAATTATTGACGGGCCCAATACAAAGCCAGCATTCAGTGTACAAATCTAAAGGATGTCAAAACAAGAAAGAATATTTTAGAATAAATAAATTACAATAGAATTTGCTCTTGTCTGAATATAAATAAATGAAACCACTTGTGAATAACAAAGACAAAGTTATATACGAATCGAGCTTTCAATCCACATTACGTCATATTCCTGTTAATATTGAAACGTGAAAAATAAAGGAAGAAATTTCGATATTACGGTACATTAAAAAAATATAGGGGTGATAAATTATTTTGCATATCGCACAAAAGCAATAAAATGTTAAATGTTTTAAATTTAAAAGAATCATTAAGTGAAATTTTTCACAAACAAAATTGCAGTAAATTATACCATGAGCAATGATTAAACAAGTTTTGTAATTATTTTGGCTTGATTAAGTATTGTCTAAAGAATAATCAAACAATAAGATAACATTTAACGTCATAAAACACAAAAAACTGTTGGAAAATCACACGAGATAAAATCCAAAATTGATATTACAGTAGAATTTGTCTATAACAACACTCAAAGGTAAATAGCAAAACGCGTCATTATAGACAAATAGGACAATTTTCCTACACACTATATTTTTTAACTGAGCTGGTAAGCATTATAGGCAATATAATTATCAGTCATTTGTATGTATATTTGCTAAAGAAGAATATATAAAGTATAACCAATTTTATGTTTTTTTGTAATATAAGCCTATTTATCATAGACTTAAAATATACACGTAATTGGTATATACATAAATAATACTCCTAGAAAAATATCAATGTGTATAATATGAATGTACATAGTATGTAGTATTACTAATAGGTAAGATAAAATGATAATAAGTAATAAAGTGGCTAGTGTAATATATGAAACATATTGTATACTGAATAAGAATATAAAATAGGCTATTAGTAGGTATGTACTATATAATTAACAGTGTTATCAAAACATTTTAATGTAACATACGGAAAAGTATACTATACATAATTTAAAACTTTGATTATGTTCAATCACCATGTAGACCTGAGCAGCATAGCTGTAATGATATCTTTTATACAGATGTAACTTGCTAATAATAAGTGTACGTACAGGGTGAGGCGGTGATTGTTTGCCAATTATGAATTTATTCAACGAGCTTTTAGCAAACTTTATATTTTAATTTAGGGATAATATATCATAATAACGAGTTTGTTAACAAATTATACCCAAAAATTGATGGAGTATTGTTATAGACAAATTTTATATTCCAGGGTAACATAAAATGTGTCTTTATAGAAAAAACTGTCATTATAGGAGAAGTTGCTATAGACAAACTTGTTTGTGTGTAATACATAAATTAAAGGCGTCATTATAAGCAAAGTTATAAGCAAATTCTACTGTAGTATAAAAAGAATACTTCAATTAATCGGCTTACGTAAATATAAATCAATAAATTATGGTGGAGTATATTTTAAGATTGGCACCAATGACAGTATAAAATACCTCTATTGGTGTTGTCGAAATGCAAAGTATAAATGCTATATTATGGATGTTTCCAAAATTCAATTTATTATAATTCCATTAGGTTATCTTTTGAGTATTATTTCAAATAAGAAAAAGCCATTTCCTCGGTAACAACAGTATTTATTTGCGACTAGTTTCGTAGCACTGCTACATTATCAAGCAAGAAGTGAAACATTACAGTTATAAGATTAATAGATAAGTATCACGTACAATAAAACATGCACACCGACATAAACAGTTAGTAGACGAGCGAAAGAGTGCAGCCAGCAGCTAATTAGATAACGTTTCTCAGAAAAAGTGTAGCCTCGTTTTTAACAAGGTTTAACAATCGATATATGTCAACTTTCTAGAATAAGTACATCTATGCAATTGCTGTGCTTGTCTATGACACTGAAGCAAGCAGAAAAATGAGTGGAATTGTTACATGTGGAGTGATGAATGAAAAGTTCACCTTTATGTTCATTAATGCGTTTATTTACAGTTTAGCGGAAACCACACGATTTTTCTTGGCTCGAGATTACGTAAGATTCTATCTAACTTTTTTATCTACTTCACCACGGTCAAACTTTGTTCTGTATTTTCACTTACCTACTTCTTCTCCTAGTAACATTAAATCTGTTTCCAATTGTGTCTATAAATACGTTTGCCAGGTTTGTAACTCTGTGTATATAGGAAAAACAAAAAGATTCCTTGTTAA
>JAYRBW010068041.1:0-27748 GCA_036023295.1 Invenusta paracnida | reverse complement strand
CCCCTTCCCCCTGTATAATTTCCAATCTTTCTGGCGGAGTAGAGTTTTGAAACTTTGCATATCGGTAAACCAGGATGTTATATAACATATTCTATTTTTAAAAATAGAAAAAAATCCAGAAAAATGTTTTTTCAGAACACATGTTTTTATTTTAAAAATTTGAAATATATGCAAAATATTATAAAATATTATTTAAATAATATTTTTTTAAATTGAGTATCCAAAAATAAAAGAGTTTGAAGAATTCGAAGAATACGAAGAATTGTCTATATTTTTATATAAACTGGTTTTTTAAATAGCATGTGACCAACCCCATAGGGTGTACAGTATTAAATATAGCGCTAAAAATTATAAAACTACATTTTAGGAAAAGTCATGGAAGCTTAAAAATTTACAGCAAAAATGCCCCTAAATATCCTTCGGTGTAGATAGAGATAAAGTTAAATTTGGGTACATCGCAATGTTTAAACTTATTAATAAATGAAAACACAAAAATGTCTCCATTTTATTTTTAGTTCGTCGAACCAGTTCTATCGTGTAGATATATACCACAGACTTGATCAATATACATACATATAATTAAATAATAGAAGTCTGTGGTGTGCTCAAATTTCCATCGAACTAGTTTGACAAACCGGCTCGAAGAGTTGGTTCTATCGTGTTTTAAAATGATATCGAGTAAACACGACTAAAAGAATATAGGACACTTTTAGATACTTTCGTATTAATTAATTTACTGCAGTCAAAATGTGGAGCTGTGTTTGTATCTTACATTATTGTTTGAAGTGTCATTAGGATTTTGGCAAAGCAAATTATTAAAATTCATTAAAAATATATCATATAGAACGTCTCTTTCTAGCGGGAGTATTTAAATTAGTAAACTTTTAATTTAAAATATAACATCAAATCAATTAAATGATTAAAAAGATTAAAGAAATATTCTAAAATAGTCAGTTTTGACTATCCCTTACGCTTGAATTATTACAATTTTTAAACATAGACTTTTCTCGACGTCTTTCAATTAGTATATACATATATATATACTTTTTAAAATATTATTGTCATTCTAAAAAAGCGAGAAGCATTTTTGTTTAAAATTACATTTTTTACATATCTTCCAATGCTACTGAATTGTCAATATATGCTTATTTGAACATTTTTTAGTGTGCATAAGAATAACAAAAATAAATAGTGTTAATAATTTTAGGCATATGTAAATACATGTTGAATAATGTATGCGAGCATGTAACATTAAAGTCATAATAGACTATAAATTTTATAACAATATTGAAAATATGATTGAAAACTGATGGAGCTACTGCAGTTTTTCCATTTCCACCTCTCTCTTTTTCTTATGATACTTTAATAAAAATATCAACATTACTCCCTTTGGGGTAATTTCTCCCCCACCAATCTTTACTCTTGCTATCTATCCCTTACTTCTCTTAAGTAATGATGGGAAAGTCCGACGAGCGCACGAACAAACATTGAATCTCTTTCCAGATTTTTTCGGACACTGTCAAAAGACGATAACTTCTCCAAACTAATATAGCTAAACAGCATGAACCTAAAATAAAGTCAAGTCAACTGTACTCGGTCCATTGGTTCATGATACACCCCCTGACTCCATTCGGTAATCACTCTTCCATCTTCATTTTTCTCTTTCCCTTTCACTGGGCATTCCATTTGTACTGCTCATCTGTTCTGTCTTTTTGCTCTCAGTGACCCATCCTTACAGTCAATCAGGCTGACTAACGTACTCTGACTTGTTTTATACTTGTTATTCTGTATAAACTATCCTTGTAAGTAAGTCAATGAGATATCAGCTGCCATAAACTTGTAGTGGCATAAGCACTATGTTTTCCTAGCGTACTAGCTATTAATTGCAGACAGTTTTGTGAGATGTGACCAAGTATGGTATACATAATATAGAGTAAAATATTATACTTTTAGTAATTGGTTGAATGTCAGAAAGTTGGAAGAATTACTCTATCTTCACCCGAAAATTGTCCAGGGTCTGTTTGTCAATCTATATATGTTGTATGTGCATATATATTTGATGATACATACGCGCATACACATAAAAATAAATTACTCTCTTTTTAACTGCTGTGAAAGATACTTTGAAGGTTACCATAACATGCTACAAGCGTAGTGTCGGAATTTTCAAACAATTTTTTGAGAAAAACCCCCTATTACTGTAAATTAAAAATTCTTTGCACAATTATATAGATTGCAAATAAACTTTAATCCCAACAGTCAATTACATAAAAACATTTCTAATTGTCTTTGATGACAATTTATTTCAGAAATCGCCACATATCTATAAAAAAAACTCAATATCGAGCTTATTTACCTTGTTATTTTCTTTTAACTTTGGATGTAATACAAATGGCGACTGGCTACAAAGTTTATTTATACTTACCTCAATACCTATTCAGGTGACAGACGCAGTCGAAATAGTTACCTATGTGTATTTACGAGAAAAAAATACTGACTTCGTGGAGAGATACAAGACATTACGAAACCAAGTTGAAAGCTACAAACTATGAACGGATAAAATCGAATTATTAGTTCTTCAATTGGCTACATGGAAAGGACAAGAAGTTAAGTGCAACACGTTTTTTTAAATTAAATACTATATATTATGAGAGATGCAAAGATACATCATTTGTATAAACATACACTTTAATTCACCCTCCCTTCCTCACTTTTCTCTTCTCAACCTCCTCACTCTGTGCGAAACTGTCTTTCATTCTATTTCCTCCCTTGCGGTTTGTGTTAGTTTTTGTTTCATTTCGTCAGTTGGAAAGTTTTTGAGTGAAATATTTTCAGCAGGATTTCTGCAGTGTTGACTGGTGGGTGGTTGGTTATTGGACACAAGGGTTTACCAGTCAAGATTCAACTTATATTGCGTTAACAGGTGAACAAATTACTCCGACAGACTTAAAATTTACACTGCTACTTTGCGGAGATATTTCAGTAAACAACTGAAAGTTTCTTCTCAATATAATATTTCCTCCTAATGATAATAATCTAAATTTTCAAATGAATTAATTTGTATAAAACCATTAATTAATCATTTGTAAGTTGGGAAAAGTTTGGTTCGACTTATCAACTATTATTTTCTCTCGATGGTCATTTATTATACCGTCATGAATTCTTTAAATGTGCAAAAAAGAATATCGGTGAATCTAAAGCAAAAATATCATCTTCAACTACTCTTTTGAGAGCTGATAATACACACTATTTGTGAACAATTAAGCTGACACAGACGTTCATTATAAAAACATTCACACGCCTTCATAACATACTGCTTCTAGTTCCTCAGTGAGCCAGATAATAGGTAATCGAAGGAAAGATATATCTGCAGACTAAAGCAAAGAGGATAAGAAAAAAAGGAGTATGGTATTCGTTATGAAGTGTGGCGAAAGAACATTTATTAAAGCATCACAACAGAGTTACACATACACACTTTTGTCAGGAAGATTATGAATATTGTAGAACTTTTTATTTGAAATAATTATTCAGCTTCTTTGCCCTACTAATTCTGAGATGTTTTGAGTGGCAACTGTAAAAAACCTTATCGTATAATAAAGAGTCTGAGAAAGTGTGTGCAAATTTTACCAATGGACTCTTTTTAATTCATTGTAAGAACGATTTGAGGATTAATTTAAGAATCAGAAATTCTCACCACAATACTTGCGACCTCTGGTTATATAACCGACAGATTTCATCTCGTCTTCTTCTTAAAGTTTACTTTTTCCGTTTTTAAATTAGAAGGTATCGTCTTCTTTATAGGACGAATACATAATAAACGGAGGAATCCAAAAGTCAAGAATTATTCTACAACACGAAAAAGTGATTACATGATAATTGAGTTCTATGATGCAAAGTTCCATTATGAGCTATTCAAGAAAGATCAGGAATGATATTTGGTCTCACTGGTTTGGGACCAAACTGATAAAACTGATTTGTGTAGCTGTTTTCTTTATTAATTTGGTTTCAACTTCCAGAGATGATGAAGTTCAGAGGACCCAAAACCTCGCTATTGGTAAGTAAAAATGTTTTCTGTTATTTTGCTTCAACATTGCTTTATAACACAAGTTCTTCTTCTTATTAATATTACTTAATCACATCTAAAGGTAAAAACAATTGTATAAATATAAAACTAAAAAAATTACGAAATTCAACGCTAAAAATGTACACATAAAAACAATATTTTTATAAGGTAATGTTTAAAAAAGTATTTGAAATATAATAAAAATATACACCGCTAATTTGTCGTAAGATAACTAAAATATAAATTATCTATTTTTAATAATAAATATGTATTTGGCTCATGTATATTTGTGTATTTAAAAATTCCATAAAGCCTTTTATATTTAGAATTTAAGTACATATTTTAATTAATGAAAATATAATAGCACAAATTAATTTTCAGTTTTCAGAACTCTGGTTTATAAATTATAATTTTAAAAGTTCTACAGTAAAGTTATATGTTTTATCTCAAAACTTGAAATATATTGAAGCATTATTTTTATTGTTTTTGTCAATGTAAAGTAATATGCATATTGGTTAATTATATTTATTTATTACAAAAAAAATTTAAATATATATTAAAATAAATTTGATGATTTTTTTTCAATAATAAACATATAGACATGCAATCGTTAAAAATTGCTGCATTTTCGTATTAAAATTTGTATATTATTCATAATTGTACCGGGAAAGTGAAGCATGTACACACACACATATATGTTAGCAATAATTTCAAACTTATAAAAAATCTATAACATTTTGCGAATCAAACAATTCTATAATATTTTCAAAACATGTAATTAATTAATTAACGAATTAATGAATTTTAATTTTAATATTTGATATTACATATATTTCAGATTAATTATTTTAATTCGGTTATTTATTTATTTAATTTACAAACCTGTTGTATCCCTGGTTTTATTCGTGCTGTTGTATTAATTTATAAAATTTGCGTCATATAGAGATTGTTTGAATGTTATGTATGTATAGCTGTTTGCAAACTATTGTATTAAATGTAGTGACTGTTTTATTTAACATTTATAATGACAAAGCATTAAATAATTGAATTGGTAAATTTATATATTTATTATACAATACCAATCCTATTTTTTTAATCTTATGACACTAACTTCTAAAACTATCATTGAAAAACAGACGATAATACTTAAAATTGATATAAATACCGTTTATACGTTTTAAAATGTGTTAATTGAATAAGGTATGAAGTACAATAATCAGTTATTACTATTTAGAGAACATTTTCGTCTTATTTAAGTAGATTTTAAAGTAGATATTGGATGTAGAAATATAGATGTTTCAATAGTGCAACATTAGTAATATTTATATTGTTTAAGGAAATAAAAAAGTAATAAAAAAATTAAAATATTAAGCAGCATTTATTACAATCTTTATTTTCAATAAACGACTTCCATTTAATTTGTGTACTTGAAGTAATTATTGTTTTTCTATTTAAATGCAAATTTTAGTTAAGCGCTTTAAATTTACACTAGAAATAGTTTTGTTGCATTGAACATCGTTAAAGAATAAACGAATAATATAGAATTATTGTATCGATTGAAATGTTCATTATTTATAAAACAAATTATACTTTTGTGATATAAATTAAACTTAAATAATATTTATTATAATGTTCTAATGCTTTTAGATGAATATTCCTAAATATAAAACCTAATCTCAAATTAGTAAATAATAAAACTTCATTATTCGTAAATAGCTTGATTACCTATCAGATATAACAATGTAATACGAGATAGAATACAGATATTATATATGTTTATGTATATGTATATACATATATATGATCCAAATATTATTAACAGTTTACGATATAATTTATATAAAAATAGTCATTCTAGGATTATTCAAATTATGTTTTGGTAATTTACTAAACTATTTTCCAATTTAGCAAATATTACAATAAAATATATTTTTAAAATAATTACACACGCGTGTAAGGTAGATTAATTGGCCACCTTTTGAAAACAGTTTTAGCTATTTCACATAAATTTATTGAATTAAACTATATAAATTATAAATTGATTAATTGTTTATAAAAATCAATTCACAGATTATACACATGTATAAACTTATATATAACTGCTATTTTAGGATCATTATCGCATACAATTTAGTAAATAAGTATGAGTCTATTTTTCAAAAGAATTAAGTCCGACGTTGTATGTTATAATATTTTGTATAATTAATAATTTACTCTTTTAATAATACCAAGTTACAATGAGGATAATATATATTTACCTTCTATGATTATATCACTTATTACTAACCTAAGCAAAAATATTAGCAAATACCAATTGGTTGGGATAGAAGATAATGTTTTCCGTCGATAAATAAACGTATGTGCAATACCTCAAGCTACAAGTATGCATAGTTTGAACTTACTAATTTGAAATAATGCGTATTTTTGAAAAATATAATGATTACTATTGTTTTATTTGCGTGCGTAGACAAATTTTGCAGCTCGTCTCTATTAATATAAATATTATGCATGTATACAAAGAAACGTGTTTCTCCTCATTGCAAGGCCAGAGCACGGGAACTAACCACAAAAGCACGCAGAGGTAATATTCTTACAGCTGGCAGTATATGCAGTATATGCTGGATATCCTTTTATCTTGCAATATTTTTATCAAAGAAAGAAAATTGGGAAGATGATTACACAGTTACTTAGATACTTATATACAGGTAGGTATATAAATACAGGTATACTCAAGAGTTAAAAACGAGGCTGTGCTTTCTCCGTTTGCATAGGAGAAATATCTTTCTGGATGAATCCTAAACCTTGACTTTCTCTTCATTTTCACTATTTTTCTCTATCACTCTCCTTGTGAGATCTAAGGATTGAAGACTAGGAATAATAATAATAAAAAGAGCAGGTAGAGGAGATTATTAATCGTCCTTGCCGTGAGCTCTAGATAAGACACCTGTTTGATTGTTTTGAAGGTGCGAGAAAGAAAAAGACGTGCTGAGTTCTCCAGAGAAATTTAACTTCACGTAGAGAAGTGGAAACCGGACCAGGAAAGTCGTCTTCCTGGAAAGTTAGAGAATTGTCCAGCATTTGTGAAGGAAGAGGGACGCGAGACATTGTCGTGCCAATCGGAGAAATGTCATCTTCAGTTCTTCAATGCCTAAAGGAGACAGATACAAGATTTCTCTGCATAAGCCTTCGCTCAGTCATCTGACAATTGGGAAACTGTCCAGTTTATAAGTTCCCTTTTTAATTTTTTAGGAAGTGATCGCTTCCTGAGTAGTCATGCGTGAAACTGCTGCGCATACATGATACATCAACTGTTTAAAGAGCAGCAAGCCAGCAAGTGAGAACGTTATTATTTTGAGATTCTAAATCTACAGATTGGGCATTCTTCATCAAGTCCGCGTTTTTTCTTGGAAGTTTTAGATCGACAGAGGTATCTTCTTCTTCAACTAGCTGTGTTATTTCAGCCTATCTGACGAACTTTTTCGTCATCCTTGGTGAATTTTCTTCCTCTGTTGTTGCCTTCCTGCGTGCGCAACTGATGCTTTTTCTGCGTGTGTTGTGTTTCTCGTGTGTACACCGCAGCATTCTACTATTTTGACTCGTTCGCAATTATTTGCCGAAACTTCTTAAACCGAATCCTAACTTCCCCTGTTTTAGATCTGTGATGTTTCTTCTTCCTCTCTTAGGCTGACTGTTCCGTTTATTTTCCCTGCAAATTTATTTTTAAATATCTACAATACAAAGTATTATCTAATATCACATTACAACACAGAATTACATTTTGTTGAAAAACATTTTTGCATTTTTTTCGAAATTCTTGCAATTTTTATAAGGAACTGTTCTTTAGAAATACGAAAATATTTACTAAATTGAATTCCCCCCAAATAATTCATTAATATAATGAATAAAATTTGCCATTCGACAATCCAAATCGTAGGAATAGCAATACTGATGTTGCTGATTTTGATGGGGAAGCGTTTGACCCTAGCAAGCAGTGATAACCATCTGGTGTTTTCAGGTTCCTGCGTTGGGGAGGATCCGGAATTTTGCCTCCGACGAGTGGAGAATAGCATCTGCAATCGTGTTAAAAACGAGTGTTTCTGTCGGAAAGGATTCGTCTCAATTCGTGAAGAAGACAAGATATCGTGCAAAACTTGTAAGTATCACAAAAGAAGAAGAATATATTTCCCATTTTTAAAATGAAACTTATTGCGATATTAATTTAAAAGATTAATTTTTCCAATTAATTTTATTATTGGTGTTTAAATATATTTGCTAAAGTTTTACTAGATGATTACTATTTGATATCATTTTGAATTTGCCTAAAATTAGATCGTGCTAGAAATTTAGATTTAAATATTGTGGAAATATTTATTTTTTAAAGATAATTTATTATTTTGAAAGCTGTTATCCTTGGAAATTCAAGAATATGTCAATATTTTTTTGGGTAGTTACATTAAAAAAATTATTATCATTGATTATTTTGAGTCTATTTATTTTATAACTTGTATTTTATATTACAGTTAATCTAAAAATGTAGCAATGTTGCTTAAACACATTAGTAAATGTTTTGTGTATATTTTGTTTATATTTAAAATAATAGATGCAAATAAATTTGATAAAAGATGGGAAATATTAGTAATATTCAAATATCAAATATTTCCAAAATACCTGTGAATATAAATTTTAATTGTGAAGATATCTTAAAATTTCTAATTAATATATTTGTTATATTTTAATAATTTTTGCAATAAGAAGCCAATATTTATACGATATCTACCTGTATCCTACCTGTATCCTAGCTACTTAACTGAATGCCATAATATTTTCAAAATTCTATATTATTTAATTGATTAATAAATAAAATTTAGCGAATAAAAATAAGTTCTATTAGTTTCAGTGTAAAATTTTCACTTCATATATAATCTATCTTATAGCCTACTGGTTTTATCGTTTGATTCAAAATTTTGTTTATTTGGTACAAGTGTGTAACCTAGCACTAATAGAATATATATTTGTACATAGCTGAACACATTTTAATGCAATGTTAAAAGTATATGATTAACTTTAAAGTGTAAACAAAATTTTAATTTTAATTAATTAATTTATTAATTCGTTTTATACCCTTTTATTTATTTTTGTTAAATATTAAAATTACTAGTTTGAAATTCTTTGATATTTCATTTTATTAAACTGCACAAAAATACTGTAATAAAAATGTAGATCACTTTTTGAAAATGTTTTTGCTTATTTGAAGTGTGCGTATATTAATGTTTAAATATCTAAATACCTTTAATAAATTAAGCAATAACATATATTATCTCTAACAAGCACTTTTTTTACATAGAATTTAATATAAAGGAACAATATATTTTATTACCGAATGAAATTTTATAAAATATTACATGAAAGGAGCTCACTTGTTTTAATTTTAATTTTGGTTAATTAATATTCTAAACAAATAAACGGTATCGTCATTTTTATACAGATGCTTCGAATAAGCTGATGAGCTACCATATCCCTCTCGGGTGTACCTTGTATATTTATCCCCACGCAAATAGTAAAACTAATTATAGAGAAATTTTATTTTATTAGTACCTAAAGCCGAAAGGTACACACGGTTGGTTATTAGTTTTCTGTCCTTGTCCAAAAGCTTGATTCCTTACGATATTTATGTACACTCCTGTAGGCCTTTACTTTATGTACTGGCATGCCTACGCCTGTATACATAATTTTTATATTTGAATTAATTCCGTTCAACTCACACTAACATAGTATATATATATATATGAAAGGAATACAATAATGTATACCGCAAGCGACGTTGGCCAATAATTTCTGCATGACCGCTCCAGTTCACAGGTACTCTAGAACTGTTAGCGTCATGTCCTCTCCCAGAGGTGCCATTCAGGGACACTCTAATATATATATATATGCTCAATATTTTATATTTTCTAAAATGTTATCTTTTTAAAACATTTTTTTTTATAACTACATTTGTAATATGTCTGTATATGAGCATGAGTACGTATAGGTACCCTTCCTTGTATATCTGTAAAACAATGAATACTATATTAAATATATTCTAGGTAGAGGAAAAGCCATAAACAAATGCGTCCCATAATTGAAAGTGTCTAACAAATGTCGCTTGAACATATTTTACTTTAGAAGGATTTGTTATTTATTACAAAAGATCTGAATTTAAAATACCCAATAAAAATGCATTTGATTGTTAACATAATGTTTAATTTCTATTAAAAGAATATGTGAATACGTATATATTTATTTATATGGGCAGCCCAGAGCTCAGCCTGCTGCTGTATAAATAAATTAGAATAGAATGTTATCTAAAGATTGTGTAGCTAATTTAACTTCATTTCTGTTTGCAATTATTTTTGTATACAAATAGAAAGTTCAATACGAATTGGTTCGTATTGATCATGTCATTGATAAGGTGTATTGAATGTATGAAATTGTTAATTCATCATAATGTATTATTTCTTAGTTATATTCATTAAATGTGCACTTAATAGATGGTGAATAAGATTAGTCTGTGTTGATTTCCAAAAAAATTGAAATCAGTAATCTCTCTCTTTCTCTATCTCTCTCACACTGCCTCTTCATGCTGTCAAATTGTATTTGCGTTATTGAAAAGTTAATATTACTTTATAATCAAATCCTTATGATTTATTAAACACTACAATAAAAATAAATTCATTTTGAAATAGTTAATGAATCCATTTCTTTGGATTTATACATAGGTATATACATATACATATGAGAATGTGTTATATACTTAATAGATACATATGATTTGTTGATTTAAAATGTATTTTTAAGTATATGTACTGAGAAAATTGTCCTTTACTAATAGGAAATATATTAATATGTATATTGGTTTTATTTTTAATAAATTTTTTATAACCATCAAACATTAATATATTGTTTTATGCTATCCGTTTTAATGCATGTACTATTTTTGTATTATGTATTTTTACAACTGTACTTTACTGTTATGTTGACTCATTGTTGCGCTGCTGACATTGCTTACAATTTGGAGCGCGTTATAAATATAAAACTATTATTATTATTATTATTATTTGTCTCCTATGTAGATCAATTTCTACGGCTAGTTGAGTCGACTGTAGTTTAGGATATATGACCAATGTTGTAATCAAGAAACAAGGCTGTTTAAGAATGCTTACATATTTCTAAATGTTTATGTAAAGTTTTTCATGACACAAATAGTATATAATTTAGATTTATGAAAACGATTTTTTTTTCTTAGTGCCACTTTATATTTTATAATAAACACCGTTTAAAATTTAATTCACGTTGTGCATATTAGGTCACATTTATCGGTACTCAGAATTTTATTAATAAATATGTAAAAGCTGTATATATAGTAATTGCAAACACCACTATTTTATATATGTATACATATTTTCAATCTTTTAGAAAAATTAAGCAAAAATATATTTTTAATCTTTTTTTTATATCCTTATAATATGTCATACCAGGACAGTTAACAATCTCAATTAAAATGGAATTTATTTCTGCGCACAATTTAAAAAAACGTGATTATAAAATGATCAATCTCTTGCAGTTTATATGTTGATCGTTTCTGTAAAGATCATAAACGATTCTCACAAACGTTTGTGAACAACACGTTTCCTAGTTAAACCAGTTCTTTGATTTATTCATTTTAATTTGAAAATATAATTTACACGATCTATTTCTTGTTCTATATGCTTCAAAATATATGCTTCAAATATATCCTTCAAATATATATATAATTAATTAGTACTATTATTGAAAAAATATATGCCATCAAAAAAATTATATAAAATGTGGTTTAATGAAAATTATGAACAAAATTAATGTAATTTTAATGTTATAAGAAAAAATCGCAATATTCATTTTGAAATCAAATTGAATATTTATTAATTTTTCTTTATATTAATAACTACATATATATATTTTTTTAATTTCAAGTCATTAGACTGAGAATATTTACAATTTAGAGTAAATTACTAAAGGTACACTGTAAAATATTAAATACGTAATTTTATGAGCATAGTGATTTGCTTTTGATAAGGCATAATTATTCTTTATAATAACCCTATCTTTAAAAATTAATCTTTTAAGGAAACAGGAAATTAAATTAGCACAGAGCCTTATACTACAATCGACTTCTTTTCTGACAAAAAAAGAGAAACGCTGATGACTTGTTTAATAAATTCCGTTTGAAATGAATAGTTTACAGTGTATGTATGTGTGTAAGTACAGTATTATACCACATATTGAGCAATGAATTTTCCATTTTGTTCACATTTGTGTAAGCTAAGTCTTCTAGCTTCCCTTCTTTCTTTATACAATTTTTTGCATACCTCTTCGAAATTCCTCCCCTTCCCTTTTTCTCATCAAGCAACCCCGTTTTTATAAAAAAAACAACAGCAGAAATGGAGTTTAGATTTTATTAATATTTTATAAAAAGTAAATAGCGTAGTACGCGTAAAGACTCAGACTGCTGAATCAATTAATTGTTTTTACTTACACACGACACACATATGTTCAGATTTTCAAGTCTGTATACCAATTACATACAAAATAATTTATTTGCAATAAGATTATGAGGAAGGACCATTACAATACAGGGAAGGGGATTGGATGTCCAAACGCATTTAGAAATTTGTTCTAATATTATGGAATGTAATCCATCAACCGTTAAATCACTGAGAAAATAAAATCATCTGTTAGATGCTTAGAAAATCTAATTCTATATTCATACTTAACTTATTTTATAGATGCAAATTGTGCATCTAAGTAATTCAAGCGGAATTTAAAAATAGGTACACTTCAATATACATATATGCACAAAAAATAGGCTGTGAAGTGTGACAGCCGTCAGTCAAAATTGTTCCTATGTGAATGAATGTTGTCGTCATTCATATGAAATGTGTACAAATGTAAATAAACATAAATTTTAAAATACATTTGTATAGAATATTAGGCATTCATAAACAAGTTAGTCTAAAAATGTATACATGTTAAATTTAGTATACAACATGCAAATTGTTGCTAACTAGTTTATGAATACCTATATTTTTCGTAATCATGGCACCAAAAATTGTTTAATTAACTTCAGACTAATTGAAATGTTATCTATTTAATGATTACAAAAAAATAGTATTTTTCATAAATTTATAGATCCATTTTTAAACACCACATTTGTGTAACATTTAAAAATACAGTAGTCCATTAAATGTATGGTCATTTACCCTTTACCCTTTGTGTACCTTATTAAACATTTAAACCATACTAAAACTGACTATAATAAAATCCTACAAATTAGACTTATTATTTAACAATTTATTAGGATTTCAGTAGAAGCATAGAGTAGGTATACATAGAGAAATAGCTCTTTTGTTTTGAATGTATACATTCAAAATATATATTAAAAATCTTCTAATTAATTGTAGATTTCATTTCTTATATTTATTTTTAATTTAAACACAAGAGAAAAACAAGTAGTACTACTGCTCGTCTACCTCTGCTATGAGTAGTATAATGTAAATAAATATTTGTTTTATGCGTAACTTAATAGAAAAAACGGAATCAATCAATTTTATAATATAAGCACAAAAACTGAAATAGATGATGTGAATATATATATACATCCAAGCATATTAGTATTTGATAATAAAAATAAATGTGTATAATGTATTGATTTGCAAATTAATATACCTACAAATGGAAATGATGAACAATTACCTATTAAGAATATATACAATAAACACCAAAATTATGTAATGTTATTTTTGCTATAAAAATATATAAATTACCTGTAGTCTATAGTCTTGCATTTGGAAAAACTAAACGTTCAGATTTTAGTGATTACAGCATTCATAAGCGGAATTTTCAATGCTAAAACATTTGCCAGGGTAGACATGAATGGCGGCCATCAATATTAACAAAATCACAATAATAGTTATTTATTTCCTAAATACATGTAATATATTGAGTATTTTATTATTTAATACTTATAAAATTAAATTTGTTATAATATACTCATCGTAATTGTGGTTAACTTGTAACTCTCAAAATATAGATTTTATTTATTTTTAAGTGAGAATCCGTAGCAACGCCCTTAGAGTGGTTTCTCTAATTGTACTCTATGAGTAGAAGTTTATTTAATAGTATAATGTTTATTGTTATAAATGTAAAAGTGGATTTATAATTAACTAAAATATTCTTATAGAGATATGATAAATATTTAATTATAAACAATTTTACTTTTGCAAATATAATCGCTGAGAAAGGGGATTACTTCTATTGTTTAAATTAAGTTTTAATGTGGTAGTTGTAAAATATTTTGTTATATTAAATTTACTTTTTTAAGCCCGAAAAATAAAGCTCTGGAAATCAACTATTTGTAAGTTTCATATCCAATTCATCTCCCAACCGCAGTACTGACCGACCTCAAATGTCGAGTGGACTCCGATTGTGTTCATGTAAACAGGAGCACATGTCACCCAGGAGCGGGATTCTGTGCGTGTCCCGGTGACACCATTTATGTCCCAGAGCTCCACGCTTGTCGTGAGTATTGCCTTACTGTAAATTATTATTATTTGAGGTAATTTATAACTAACTTTTTAAAATAGGAATATATCAATAATAAGTAATGATTTATATAATAATTAGTGTTAAAGCAAAAACAAAAAAAATTAATAATAAAAGCACAAGGTTAATTGTGCACTCTCCTTCATAAGGAAAGGGAAATATTGAGATACAAATGTTTCAAAATTCATCTTTCTAGCTGTGCTGATATAATGACAATGAAAGATATTTCTACATTGAATTATTAAACATCTTTTCACAAAAATTTTTTACTGTTCATGCTGTTCAGATTTCAATAAATTCAATTTTTATTTTTAGAATTATTTTTAGAATTATTTGTAAGAAGACTTTTCATACTTCATATGTTTATATATATATAAAAGAAAAATCCATAAAAATTATTCAGGTTCTAGAAATAGCAATAGCAATATAGTGTACAGAAAAATATTTACCATTTACAAACAGTAAAGAATGCTTCAATAAGAATAATACGTAAAAACAGAGAGTGAGGCTATTATTTCTAAATTATTACCAGTTTATTTGTCAGAGTTCAAACTATAGATGTTACAGTTTTCCTAATGATATGGACAATACCCAATTCATTTATTTAGTATATAACAAGTTATTCTTCATGTTTGACACGTAGAAAAAACGATTTAATCATCAAACAAATCATGTGTTTTTGTAAAAATAATTTGTCTACATCAATTTTCCATTCTATAGCCATTCTTGCTGCATTTCTTAGAGCTTAACGAAATTCGTATAAATTATATTAATGCTAAATACTAAATGCTATACATAACTTACTATTTACGTTGTCGGCGATTTATGTCTGTATATACAAAGTGGATCGATATCTTCAAAAAAACTATTTTGATAAGGAAATATATAGTCAAATATGATAACTTATCAATATTTCTACTAACCTACAAAAACAATTAAGATTGATAGAAATGTAGATGCTTAAATCCAATGAATGACTTTAAACTGTACCTACATGTAAAAAAATGTAGCCAGAAAGTCAAATAATTTCAAGAAAAATAATCCAAAAATGTTTGATATTTAAAAAATTCAAACGAGATAATCATAATAATTAAGTAAGTGTAATCATAGAGTTTTATCAATTTTTTAATTCCGCTTCAATCAACCCAAATCTGCATGCACTCCAACCACTAATGAAAACAGACTACTGCTTGAAACAGTCTTCTGGAACGGCCTACTGAATGTATGAAACTTCACTTTTCTGACTTTAATTTTAGAAATTATAGGTTATAGTTAATATACCTATATAGAGATTAGTGTAGATCAAGAGAAAAATACCGATTGATAAATTTAGTTGCACACTTGTATATTCTCTTCTCTTCCAATCTATTGTTTGTATTTCTCTCCTCTATTCAAGGCCATCGAGCCATTCCAAGTCGAAGCGATTTGTGCGTTACATGTAAGCAGAAAAGAGGAACCTGCTTCACCTACGAAGATCTCGATATTCGGCGAGGATCTGGAAGGTCGGCGCAAAATTTAAAATAATCTTATATTGATTGATTAATTATTGTATATAATTTTTTCGGTAAATTATTGTTTTTTATAATTAACTATAATTAATCAAAACATCAAGGATTCCTTAAAAATATCTTTTAATTGGAGCCCACACTCATTTTTGGATAAAATCTATAGAGATAAAAATCCATAATCAAAAAGTTTTATTTGTTATTCGATAAATTAACTTTACAATGGTAACAAAGATTTATCATCGATATAGGTCCAATACATTTTTTCGAAAATTTACAATCCGTTAAAAGTCAATTTCACGAAGTCCTCTCTAAATATATACGTAAACTAAACAACTCCAGCTAATTGCGTTGCATTAAAAACTAGCTTTTATAATAGTTATTGATATGTCAAATATGTCAATAATACTGATATTTTTTGTAATGCATTTAAATGAAATTAGATGTAATACATTTTTATAAAACATTTATTTACATATTTTCCTTGTCAGAATTCTATCATGTTTTATAGTCCTTTTCGGAAGAAAGATTATTAATTTAAAAATGTATGTTTAATACTAAAAATTATATCGAAAATTCCTAATTGCACTTGAAGTACCACGTTGACGATGTATTATTTTTTATAATTATGTATATACATAAATTATTTTTCGTCTTCTATATACTAATTATCTTACGAATAAATGTAAATTCATTAAAGGGCTCAGATTTATTTACAAATTCACTTGATGTAATTAAATTATTTAAATATTCACATTTGAAAGACAGTCACTCACTGCAGTTATAGGGAAGTAAACAATATAAATTAAAAGATTTATCTGTCATCAGCACACTCCAGTACAATATGCATTTCACCCTTATTTGAGATCGTCAGTTGCACATAGGTAGTGTCGAACTCGGTACCTCATGATTAGAAGTCAGCGACTCTAACCACTCGGCCACCAAGAGCTCTGATGACAGAAGGGATAACATTTACTTATATAAGAGTTGTATCACACAACTACTAGAAGTAATAAAGAAATTAAATAGAAAATAAGTGAAGGAATTTTACCTTCAGTTAATAAATAATATAATATCGCTTTTATAACGTGGCTTAATTTTTTAGACTTATTTAGTAAAGTTCATCGCGTTGTTAAAACAATTAAAAGTAGACAAATTATAAATAAAACAGATGTCAAAAGGACACAGCATCTTGTGTGTGCATCTAAAAATAGTTTATGTTGCTAGATGCGCAGTTATCCAAAGTCCTAACCTTCCAATGTGAAAATAATCACACTTGAACCAATTCTAATCGAAGGTGAAATACCGATATATGTATATTAGATAGGTACATGTAATACACGATTTTTTAACAATTCCAACAATACAAGTATATGTTTTGTCTTTATTAATTTCAAAAGCAGTCCTAAGAGCTCCTCAATAATTATGCGGTGCGTTCCGCGAGTTAGAAGGGTGTTTTCATTCTTTTCTCGCAGAGTCAGTTACAAAAATTGTGTTTTTCGTTTTCTGGAAGATGCAATAAAAGTTCAAATTTACTGTTGAATTTCAGGTATTCGGGGAAAACCATTAAAAGGAAATAACCTGGTTTTATTATGTAGGTAAATAAAACATTGTTATGTCTTAAATTGTTAATAAATGCATATCGAAACAGGCCTTAAAAGTAAATGTATTTTAACCTTTAAAATTAAAACAGTTAAACTAAAAATATAAGAATGAAGACCATCAGTTATATATGAAGACTATCAGCTTTATATCTACATATTATGTATTTTGGCTTGAAAATGTTAATTATAAAAATAGTTGATAATTAAATAAACCAGTTATCACTCCTGCATCATCACCTGTTTTTTAAGTTTAGAAAGAAAGACCCAAGTAGGAAATTGATAGCGTCTGTGTCAGGTAGCTTGTAATGGAGAAATCTATACGCCTTGCCCATTAAATCGAAGTCAACACGATTGAATATCCTCTCTTTGTCAGAGTTTCAAGTATGTAGAGCATACACACTCTCGTATACACAGAAGTTAGTTTGCCACGAAGCGTCCTGAAGAAACCCAGAATGAGGCGCACTTTTCATTTTCCACCGGCATTGTTTTTAACTACCTCTCCCGCTCTCCCATCTTTCTCATCCCATTGTGAGAAGTAAATACACCGGAGAAACTTATACAATATATATGTAGAGTCTGTTTACAGTTCCACATCTCGTTTATAAAAAGTTAAATATAATAAGAAAAAGAAAAAAAACTATAACGACGTCGAAATAGAAGGAATCCCCGCGGTTCCAGGTCTTTTATCTCTAATGACTTTTCATTGATCTTCGGTTTCCGATTTGGTCTCTTCTACAGAAGCTGAGACATCCTATAGCTGCCATAGTCAGTTGTATTTCTTACTGAGCCCTCGCAAAATACAGATCGTATTTTGGTGATCTTTCGGTGGTGGGGTGGAATACTTTCTAGTGCACATATTGGTCCGATTATACATATTATCTGATGCCAAAAGAGGAAAATGTTATTGCGTTTATTAATACTTTCTTTCCCTAATTATGTATCATTAATATTGAAATTCTTTTTTTTTCTGGTCTAGATGCAAGTTTTCTTCGTCAGTCACACTTTATAGAATTCCTACTGTAAGTACTATTCAAACATGTAAAAGTAATTTTAAGGTGGTAATAATATATATTTATATATAATTTGCATATTCATTCTTTAAAATGCATTTCTTAATATTTGTATACAGACACAATTTAAATTTATCAACAATCGAAGTAACTTTATCTCCTTTATTTAATCCTGATAATAGATATTTGGTTTACTTTATAATCATAGTACTTAGTAGTACTCATAGTACAAAGCTATTTATCTGATTACAATGGCGTAATAATTTTACGAAGTAAGGTTGTCGTAAAATTGAAGATATTTTTAGAAATTTAATAACTACCATGTATTAAAAATATTATATTTATATATCTTTAATGATATTTCTTCCATAAGTTAAAATTGCTACTATTCCATAATTTCCTTATAATATTTCATAAATCTATGTTTTAAAATTGTATGTTTTAGGAGTACTAAATTATTGTACTACTGATTATTCAAGAATTATATAAATAGTATGTTATATTTGGAAAAAGAGTTCCATAAAATAAAACTTTCAGCCACAAATTTGTTGTTTTGTCAGAAGTTAAAATTATTTAATTTAAGCAGCATTTTGTTGCCAAAAATGATTTTCAATTTCATTTTATTATATTTATTACGTAATGAAAAGTGGTATGCAATTGAGTTAAATATATTTAAATTGTTGAAATTATACAAATGTTCTACATCAATCACAAATGTAGGATATTTTGAACAAGAAATGTTAGGATTGGACTTCTATGTATAGTTATATACGAGTGGATAAATTTCGTAAATACTTGTATGATAAATATCTACGCTTTGACACTAGTCAAAAATATCCTCGTAGTCAAGTACATACATGTACTGAACAAATTTAACAAATGGACCTACTAAACAAATGAATTAGTCTACTGTAACTCTATCATTTAACTTAAAATATTTTTTTATATCACAGATTGTAGTTAACTCCCTTAGAAGTTCATTACGTACGCTTAAAACCGTATAATTTAGAAAGTGGATTAATCATTCATTAATTTTAATAATTATATTTCGTGTATTAAGGTTGCCTTGAAAAATCCACAAGGTTTTATTTATAAATGAATTGAAGTATAATAAAAATCGTATGCTCGAGATTATTAAGAGTTAGAATATGATATTAATTTTATGCCATTTTAGCTATTTGCAAAAGTAACGGGACATTTTTTTGGACAAACTGATAAAAATATATTTTATGACCTTATTTTGTTGTATCATATTATTAATCGTGGCGTTACACTTCATTTATTATACTACATAATCACCTCTACAAGTATCTACATTTACTTTGGATCTGTATTATGTTTTAACTTGTTGTGTATCTAATGCCGATACATATTTTTCATATTAAAATGAAATAAATTGAAATGAATAGCCTTTTCAATTTCTCAATCTCCTCAGCCTTATACGTATATAGAATATCCAATGCTAGTCACGCAATTTTTTACTTTTTGGAGAAAAGTATTCGACCATCTTTATAGATATTACTTGCATAACCTAGCGTCTTCATGTTTAGCTTCAAAATGAAATCGAAGAACCTCGTTTATACCCTGGTTAGTTCGTGAGATCACTTGATGGACATAAAAGGAATTTGGGAAGGTATTTATTAACCTGACTTTTGATTTATGCTACTGAAATTGTGAAATTTAAGGCGAAAGTTTGAAATATTGAAAGTTTTCTTTTCTTTTGAAATTTAATATTGATATTAGCAAAACCAGAGGCTGCTGGTTATAGTTGCTGTCCCATAGTTATCGAAGGCAAAACGTTCGTTATCAAAGACCATTTTGATTGACAAATAGTTTGAACGATTGTATATGTTAGCAGAGTGTACTGCATAATGGGTGATTCCCTGAACTGGAAGACAGATAGAATGTCAGTTCACATGCAGTATAACTTTTAGACTTACACCACCCTGTCGGATATGAGGGGATTTTATGTTTGATTTCCAAACTTTTAAAAGAATAATAAAGACAGTATTATTGTCGTATACGATGAAAAGATATTTAACGTTTGAGAGATTATTTGAAGCAATAAAAAGGAAAGTTTGATATATATATGGCAATTATAAGAAATAATCATAAAGAAAATAAATATTTTAAGTTATAATGTATAAAGTAGGTATGTTACTTTATTTATTGAAAGATTGACATCATTGTATTAATTTGTTTAAACCTTTTACATTCTTTAATGATACTGAGATCTTGTTTGACATGGCATTGAGGAGAATAACTTTATCAAAAATATCTTGGAATACATTATAAGGCAAATATACCTAAACATTATATGTATATATATACATTATACATACATTATACATACATTATATATACATTATATATATATTACGTAAGACTTATACATTGTAAGTTAAAAAATCGTTAGTATACTAATAACTAGTATTCAACAAATTTATGTAATACTGTCATATATAAAAGTAACAATTAAAATCTAAGCAAATTATATTTGTTAATAAAAGGGATCTGCTTGAGGTCATCAATTAGTATTGAGGAAAAGTTTCGAAAAAGAGAATGCTCCTTAAAAATTATCATTTTATCTAACATTATAGAATTACATTTTTTAGTTGCAAAAAATATTTTCGGCAATCATTTTAGGAATCAATTTGTGTAGGTAAATGTTTTTATTCGTTTGTGAATATACTGATTATGTTAAATTCTTTGAGGAACATTAATTGTGATCATATGTAGTCTTCCTAAACTGTTGTGAATATTTTAATGTAAAAAATGTTTGGAATTATATACGTTTACCTGACTAAGATAAGAGTGATATTAAGTGCCTTTTTTGCTAACAAATATGTTTTCGTGTTGGTAGAAAAATTGTTTTGAAGAATTGTACTCAAACATTAAAACAAGAATTACCTTTTTAAAACATGATACATACGTAGGCAAATTAGACGAAAACTTGTTTGTAAACTATGTTGTATATGAAGAATATGTATGAAGAATATGACACGCATGTATGTAAATAAAAAAAAAACTTGCGGAGATTCTATAAATTTGTCGTGAAATTAAATGGCCTACGTATATCAAAGTACTGGTAGATATAAATGAAAAGATACACGTTTATTTCCAAATGTAAGATTTGTCCCTTTACTATTGTATCTTTTATATGATGTCTTTTATTATGTGATGTACACGTTTCATTTAGATGAGTATATATTATGTTTTTCCGCACGAGAATAATTTCATTCATAATATTGGTTTTCTCTCAGGAAGTGATCCAACAAGAGTTTGAGGAGCTAAGTAGGTACTGCTTCGAAAACCTACTTACTTTATCCATTATCGAGATGATGCAAAGACTTCAATCAAAACAATTTCTTTTTTATATTATTTGGAATATATATATATATATACGTAACTCAGTGTTTGTTTTTCTAGTTTTCTAGATTATTTATTATTAAATTTATTACTTGTGCAGAACATGTAAACCTTAGTGAGATAGGGACACAAAATATTTTTATTTCATAAAATGTAAACTTTGATTTACATGTGTGTAAGAATCCAAATAAAAAGTGAAATATCCTGTGATTATAGATTAATAATACACAAATTAAACTTTGAATTTTTGTAAGCAATTGGTGGGTGCAAATTACACATTTAAATGAGGTTACAGTGCATAAATATTTGTTTTATTACCGTTGTCTTTCGGTGTAAATGAATGAACTAAAAAATAAATTTTGAAAATAGTAACATCATTTAATTATTCGAAAAATGTTAATATTGTATTTACTTTGTCCTTCGTAGTAAGTATGTAACAATTTATCAAGTACATAAAATTAAATTTGAAATTATATAACATTAATGAACAGAAGTACACAATATTTTTTTATTGTAGCAAATAATATTTTAAGAATCTCTTGTCCTCTTTAATTTTTAATTTCTAAAATATTTTAATGAGATATTTGCTTGTGAAAATTATAGCTTTTACATAAAAATCAGACTTAAAAATTAAAATTTAAGCCTCAGGTCAAAATATACGAAGCGAATAAATAAAAAATATATTACCAACTGTTGAAAGATCCCAATATAGTAATGAAACACGTAAAAATAGTTTAAAATGTTGAGAATAAAAGAAAATAATAAAATAATACACAACAATGGTTTGAATTTTGTTTACAATATATATTATAAATTGTGTTGAGCTGAATTAAATTTAAAACTTGATATTGACCACAATATATCTAAAAAAATTAAGATGATAAAATGACAAAAAACTAAAAAAGTATGTTGAATAATAGAAATAAACTAATTTCAATTCCTATGTGGATTGCAAACAAATGGATATTTTTTGCTAACAAAATGTGTTCGGAGATACCCAGTGAAAGAAAGTGTTTTTGAAAACAATAAACTCCTTGTTTTCCCAGAAATGAAAGAAATGAGAGTCCATGGTTTTCACAGAGTACCGTATCTACAATGATGTGGGTGTGACTTGAAATAAGAAGAAATAAAGGTGAATGTGCATATTTTACATATGTCTACATACATATATGTTCGTTTGCTTCTGTCTACTGGGAGAAGTTTGAAAGATTTGCCATCGAAATGAAAGAAGAACGAAAAATGTATTTGTAAGTAGAATTTGTTCATTAAAATGTTCAGAATAGAATATCTTGAAATTCGAACAGATATTTATTTATGCATTAAAGGTTATGCAATTGTGCCTAGAATAAGGTTATTCGACTTTTCTAGTAGCACCGATACAAGCTTCAAACTGCTTTTCTACGGTTCATCATTTGATAGAATTTTATTAGTTATATAATTAGTTTGCTACTATTAACTTGCAATACGATTGTTTTATACATCAAACTTGTAATAAACTAAACTAGTGGCTTACTGTTATTCATGCTACATATTAAGTCTTACATATTATAAGGGTAAAATGCAATAATCTTTTACTAAGATACACAAATCTCACAAATCAGTCGTCATAGGTCTAAAATCTAAATAAATCAATCGATGATTATCTCAAAGCAACAGTGCAAGTCAGTTGGTTAAAGTTCAAGGTACATAGCGGAGCTCGAACTTGCTACCTTCGGGTTTGAAGGTAGGAGTCCAGCTCGCTTGTCTATCGCTATCTAATAATCTTAGTTTGGGCAAGCTTTCCATGTACAAATGTATATGTCACATTAATGCTATAACATGATTATAAGCATTGGAGTTAAAAAGAAAGGAAGAGGGTATCACTCACCGATAAGGTCCCACTCTCCGTTCTCAATGAAGTTTGTCGTGTCCCCTTCACCCCAGTCGGTGCAGTTCGGGTCAGAGACGTTGGTACACTTGAGTTGGAGGTCGATGTACATACCGTTGTAGGTCCAACTGCCGAACTTGAGTTTGCAGGTCTGCGAGTCGAAAGGGAACCAGGTGATCTTGATGTTGCAGGTGGATTTGAACATGCCCGGTGGTACGTACTGGATGGCGCCCTCGTGCGTGATAATCACGTTGGAGGGGTATGTGCCGTCGAATTTGTCATCGGCACTGAGTGTGGAGAGTGAAGAGGAATAATAAGGTGTTCTACCGTGATAAGTGATTAGTGCTTTGACTTTTGGTCATGATAAAAGGTGTATTGGTATAAAAGGATGGTCTTAGAATTTAAGTAGGTATTTGTCGCCCGTAAGTTGTAGCAACTATTGGATGCAACAAGCAATAATTTTCAGGGTACTTCATGATTTTGAGTTGTATATAAGTAATTATCAGCAAGAAACAAGGGACAAGGGAAATCAAGGAATACTTTTTCAGAACTTGTTTTTTTCAAGAGTATAGAAAACTACAATCAACAATAAGAGAGAATGTGACTGTCACGTAATATAAGGTAGACTTGTTTAGATTTTAGCGTGTCTAACCACAGCTACTGGGAACATAGTCTAATAAATAATCTTTATTAGTCTGGACCAACATTATTATTATGACCAGCCCAACGCTTGCCACAATGCGACAGCGCTAACAGTTTACTACAACCAGGAGTACGGTGCGAGTCTGGAACCTACGGGTTTGTAGGCCAGCACGGTGGCGTAATCTCAATACGTGTGTACAGCAACCCAGCTGTATACTCAACAGTATAAGAATGCTTGCAGACAACTACAATTTTAAGGAGAGCGTAGCTGAGTGGGTCATAATAACGTTGGTCCAGTCTAATAAAGATTATTTATTTATATATGTTCCCCGTATAGCTGTGGTTAGACACGCTCAAATCTAAACATGTCTACCTTATACAATCAACAAGTTGCATATTTTAATATAGAATGTGCTCTCAATATTGGCGCGTTTTTGAAGGTATTTCCATAAGTATATTTTCTTTCCTAAATCATATAAAACATATTTAGTTTAATCTTTTAAATATAATTGTCTGATGTACATTTTGTGTAACTATCCATTAATACAAATCGTATTTTTAAATTAATTTATGTTTTTGGATAATAAATTGGATATTGAAAACGTAATTTAGCATTTTTTTTTAGAATTTAAAGTAGATGAATTTTTGTTACGTTTTTGTCAGCGAGTATGCGCTTATTAAATAACATTTTTATATAGACATCGAATGTAATAATATATTTCAGGAATATTCTAATAAAATATAACGAAATGGGTAAATTTTTCATCGTATGTATTTAAATTTCAATATTTGTATTAATTTAATTGGTCGATAACTTGAGTTATAATCATACATTTAAACATAGCAAATTGACAATTATATATTCAGTTTTACAAACTTTTACCCATATAAACTTTTGGAATAATTATCGTCTCAGTATAATATGTTAAGAAATAAGCATTGAATAAACATTTGTTTGTTTGCATGAAAACTTCGAACCATAAAGTCTTACGATATAAATTAATTATTCACTCTCTAAAAGAAGTATTTAAGTGGAAAACTCAAGAAATAGGTATTATAAGTAGAAATAATTTCCCGCAAACCTACAATTTTTCTACTGCCAATATATTTCAACATTTGTCCAGGTAAATGAGCAAAGCATTTAGGACTTGGGCAAGCACTTCACCACATTTTACTCCTCTAATGAGACATGGGACGTGTCTTTACAGGGTTTCTTAGAAAATGAACTTGGCAAGAGCTGATGCAAAAATCGAAATATAATGGTGTTTGTCCGTTTGTGTTATGTACATGCTGATGGGACTGTAGTTATACTTAATTTTTATGCAATCCATTTAAATATTTGGTAGTTTTCTGGTTTAATATAATCTGTTTTCTGTGTGCAATCAACATTTGAAATATTAAATTGTGCGGTGTTTTTTTACACACAAATAATAAATTTAAATTTAAGTTTATAAGTTGTAAAATGATCTAGACAAAACATTACGATCTAATTACGGAAACGTTTTATACGATTGAAATAAAATAATTAAGTTTAGTTCCGAAAAATATAAATTATACAATTCATATATAATTGTTTCTCAATTTATATATCCAATCAAACTATCAGCTATCATGAACATTTTGCAACAAGGACTGAAAAATCAAAATAAATAGATATATACCTACAGTATGTTCCTTAAGTTCCTAAGACATCGAGAAAAATAGATTTTATGAAATTAATATATTAACAACTATCTATGGCGTTGATAATTCATTTGATATTCAAATTATGGTATCCATACTCTCATTGGACATAGAGAAAACAGCTATCTAGGGTGTCTATGCATAGATTTCAATTTTAAAATTTACTGATTACAATTTGGCTTTAATTTACTTTTTACTGAAAAATGCCTGACAGCAGCGAGTATACTATTGAATTATTTATGTACATAATGTCACATAATGTCACATAATGTCACTTATACGTGTAAAATGCCTGAATTTCATAACTATTAGAGAGAATTTCAGTTTGGACCCTTTCGGCTGCCATGCACTTTGCGGCTTGAAACCGGAAATAGTTGCTTAGAAAGCAAAAAATATAGCTCATCTGAAAGAAATCATTACAAGGGAATTTGCCAGGTTCCCTACAAATATTCTCGAACGCATCAACAAGCGTACCTTCTGACGACTGAACTTGTGTGTTGACAAGGGTGGGCTGCAGGTCGATCCCTATGACAATTAATTTGTGTATCCTACTACGTACCTTTTAAACATTATTGTTTGTACACTCTGATTGCATAGTTTCTTTTTATGAGTATACTGTTGATTATTGTTAATATATTAATTTCATAAAAACTATTTTTCTCTATGTCGTAAGAACTTTTGGAACATATTGTATATATATTGGCAAAATTCGATACATATATATATATTATAAAATTCGAATACACCAAGAAATTGCGTCACTATAATAATTACAATTTAAAATAGAGAAATATAACAACCATATTTAATTGGTTTGGTTTTTATAAATCAATAGCTAGTTCCCAATACTGGTTACAATTCATTAATAAAATCAATATTTTTATGACTTTTGAAATATGTGCCACTGATGAAACGCTTTTTTATTTAAAAAATACAACCAGAAACACCAAGAGGACACTAAATAAAGGATAAAAACTACAAAAAGGATAACAATTATTGACTAAATTTTGAGCGTAATTAGAGAATATAAACATGCAGACACTTACTTATTTATTTTAAATTGTAGAGAAGAAATGGAAATGCAAAGGTAAAAATTAAACATTTGTAAGCGTACCTGTTGTACATGAGAATATCGGGTCGCCAAATAGTTTTGGGTGGGACAATGAGCGTTGTAATATTTTCATAATCAGCCGGATTCCACTTGAAATGGTAGTCATTCCAGGCCTGTAAAGACGAGTGGAAAGAGAGGATTAAAGAGGGGAGATGAGGGGAGATGAGGGGAGATGAGGGGAGATGAGGCGAGATGAGGGTAGATGAGGTGAGATGAGGGGAGATGAGGGGAGATGAGGGGAGATGAGGAGAGATGAGGGGAGATGAGGAGAGAT